>CAUYLG010038487.1:0-13137 GCA_963573385.1 Cacajao melanocephalus
CAGAAACCCTACAAACTAGAAGAGAGTAGGGGTCAATATTCAATATCCTCAAAGAAAAGAATTTTCAACGCAGAATCTCATATCCAGCCAAACTAAGCTTCCTAAGTGAAGGAAAAATAAAATTTTTCACGAACAAGCAAGAACTAAAAGATTTCATTACCACCAGGCCTGCTTTACAAGAGCTTTTGAAGGAAGCACTACATACAGAAAGGAACAACCAGTATCAGTCATCCCAAAAACTTACTAAAAGGTAAAGAGTATCACCATAATGAAGAATCTATATCAACTAATGGGCAAAACAGCCAGCTAGCATTAAGTGACAATATTAAACTTACATATATTAATATTAATCCTAAATTTAAATGGATTAAATGCCCCAATCAAAGACACAGACAGGCAAATTGAAAAAAAAGTCAAAACCTATCGGTATGCCGTATCAAGCTCTATCTCACATGCAAGGATACACAAATATTCAAAACAAAGGGACAGAGGAAGATTCACCAATCAATTCGAGAGCAAAAAGCCAAAAAACAAAAAACAGGAGTTGTAATTTTCATCTCTGACAAAACAGACTTTAATAGTAATAAAGACTAAAAGAAACAAAGAAGGACATTACATAATGGTAAAAGGATCAATGCAACAAGAAGAGCTAACAATTGTAAATATATATGCACCCAATACAGGAGCACCCAGACACATAAGACAAGTTCTTAATGACTTATAAAGAGACTTAGAGGACACTTATGACTTGAACTCAGACCTAGAACAAGTAAACTCAATAAATATCTATAGAATTCTCCAACCCAAATGCACAAAACATACAGTTTTCTCAGTACCATATTACACCTATTCTGAAAGTGACCACACAATTGGAAGTAAATCGCTCTTCAGCAATTGCATAGCATTTCACAGACTTAAATGAAATATTGGTTGGCTGCTTGTTTGTTATTTTCTTCCCTTATTCCTTCCTGTCTCCGTTGTTAAGCGCAATTATCAACATAAAAGAGGTCTTTGATACCTATGTTTAGATTGCATTTTAGCCTGGGCAATAGAGCAAGACTCTTGTTCTCTCTCCCTCTTTCTCTTCCTCTTTCTTTCATTAAAAAAAAAAAAAAAAAATTTACTCTGCAGAGAGAATAGTGTTCACCACAGAATAACTAAGAGAGGAAACCTGGGAAAAACTCAAGATCACTTCATTATGAAACAGCTGAATACATTCCATTCCATGGACTATTACATGATCATTCACACTACGCGGGAGACACTGATTTTTTAGGTGGATATATTAACTCCATGTGCTGACTGTGTGAATAGACCATCTCGGAAAGGAATCACCAAAACAGCCATAACAGTGGTTGGCTTTCAGGAGGGGTGGGAGAGAGGCTTTAAGGCTGCACCAGCACCAACCAATAGAACTTTTTGCAATGAGGACCATGTTTCAGGGCCATCTGCAGCTGTGGAGCACCTGAAATGTGGCCCACGTACCCAGGGAACCAAATCTTTCATGTTAATTCTTTAATGTTAATTCATTTAGATCTTTTTTTTTTTCTTTTTTGAGATGGAGTCTCTCTCTGTTGCCCAGGCTGGAGTGAAGTTGCATGATCTTGGCTCACTGCAACCTCTTTCCCCCAGGTTCAAGCAGTTCTCCTGCCTCAGCTTTCCAAGTAGATGGGATTACAGGGGCTCACCACCACATCTGGCTACTTTTTGGGTTTTTAGTAGAGATGGGGTTTCACCATGTTGGTCAGGCTGGTCTCAAACTCCTGACCTCAGGTGAGCCACTTGACTTGGCCTCCCAAAATGCTGGGATTACAGGCATGAGCCACCACACCCGGCCTCACTTAGATTTTAATAAACACATATGCCATTGGCTGCTATATGGGAAACTCAGTTCTATACACTTTCATAGTTTTGAACTTTGAATCATTTAAATGGATTGCCTACTTTTTTTAGTTGTAGAACTTAATAGACTAGCATTTAGATTGTATTAATCTAAATGAAATCTACAATAGAATTTAAATTGTACCAGTGTATGCTGATATATAAAAAGATTGCCAAGGGATGTGTGTGTATATGTATATGTGTATTACCTGTGTGTGTGTATATATATATGTATGTATATTTCTTTTTTTTTCTTGTGAGTCAGAGTCTCGCTCTGCCACCCAGTCTGGAGCGCAGTAGTATGAACTTGGCTCACTGCAACCTCCACCTCCAGGGTTCAAGTGGTTCTCCTTCCTCAGCTTCCTGAGTCACTGGGATAACAGGCACACACCACCATGTCCAGCTCATTTTTGTATTTTTGGTAGAGAAGGCATTACACCATGTTGGCCAGGCTGGTCTTGAACTCCTAAACTCAAGTGATCCACCTGCCTCGGCCTCCCAAAGTGCTGAGAATCACAGGCATGAGCCAGCATGCCCAGGCTCAAAGGTATATTTTTGAGTAAAAAGAGCAAGGTACAAATAAAAAATAGGGAAAATCTGGGTGTGGTGGCTCATTCCTGTAATCCGAGCACTTTGGGAGGCTGAGGTGGGAAGATCGCTGGAGCCCATGAAGTCGAGGCTGCGGTGAGCCATGTTTGCACCACTGCCCTCCAGCCTGAGTAACAGCGCAAGACCCTGCCTCAAGAAAAATTAAAATTAAAAATAAGAAACCAAAACCTAAGCATGACGATTGGGTTTTCATGCTATTGTATGATATGTGCCTTCCTCAAAACTTGTTACGATATCATACATCACCCATCTGATGCGAAAAAGAAAAAAATAAAACCCAGGAACTCAAACTGAAAATATTTGCAAATCTTTAGCGTTATGCATTGTCCTGTGTCTCCCTGAAAGATATTGAAGCCCTACGTCGCAGGGTCTGTGCATGGGATCTTATTTGGAAATAGGCTCTTCCAATGTGATCAAGCTAAGCGGAGGTAATGAGGGTGCATCCTAATCCCGTGTTCCTGGTGTCCTTATAAAAAGGGGATGTGTGGACAAAGACACCTACAAAGGGAAGACAATGTCAAGACAGAGACAGAAGACTACCTACAAGCCAAGGAACTCTGGAGGCTATGAGAATCCGGGAGTGAGACCTGGGACAGATCCTCCCTCACAGCCTTCACAGGAAAAACAATCAATCAAAAACCCCTTGATTTCAGACTCCTGGCCTTCAGAACTGTGAGAATGAATCTCTGGTTGAAGCCACAAAGTTTAGGGTACTTTGTTAAGGCAGCACTGGGAAATGAATGCAGATTTCTTGGGACATGCATCAACACTTCTGCAGTAAATTTGGGACATGGCATGCTTGAACTTACAATTCATACCTTTCTTTACTCTGAATTCTTTTTTTGAGAGTCAGGGTCTTGCTCTGTCACCCAGCCTTGAGTGTAGTGGCACAAGCATGGCTCACTGCAGCCTCCACCTCCTGGGCTCCAGCAATCCTCTTGCCTCAGCCTCCTGAGTAGCTGAGACAATAGGCACATGCCACTGTGCCTGGCTAATTTTTTAAAAATGTTTTGTAGAGATGGGGTCTTGCTATGTTGCCCAGGTTTACCTGGAACTCCTAGCCTCAAGTGATCTTCCCACCTTGGCCCCCCAAAGTTCTGGGATTACAGGTATAAGCCATTGTAACTGGCTTGCCTTTTTTTTTTTTTTTTTTTTTTTTTCCCAAGACAGAATCTTGCTCTGTTGCCCAGGCTGGAGTGCAGGGACATGATCTCAGCTCACTGCGACCTCCATCTCCTGGGTTCAAGCAATTCTTTTGCCTCAGCCTCCCAAGTAGCTCAGATTATAGGTGTCTACCACCACACCCAGCTAATTTTTTTATTTTTATAGACACGGGGTTTCACTACTGGGCCAGCCTGGTCTGGAACTGCTGACTTCAGGTGATCCGCCCACTTCAGCCTCCCAAAATGCTACTATCTTGGCTCATTGCAACCTCTGCCTCCTGGGTTCAAGCAATTCTCCTGCCTCAGCCTCCCAAGTAGGTGGGATTACAGATTCCTGCCACCATGCCTAGCTAGTTTTGTACTTTTAGTAGAGACAGGGTTTCACCATGTTGGCCAGGCTGGTCTTGAACTCCTGACGTCAGCTGATCTGCCTGCCTCAGCCTCCCAAAGTGCTGGGATGACAGGCATGAGCCACTGTGCCCAGCCTACTTCTGTTATTATTATATTGTAATAATATGTAATGAAATACTTACACAATTCATCATAATGTAGAATCAGTGGGAGCCGTGAGCTTGTTTTCCTGAAAGTAGATGGTCCCTCCTGGGGGTGACAGGACACAGTGACAGATCAACAGGCATTAGATTCTCATAAGGAGCATGCAGCCCAGCTCCCTCACATGTGCTGTTTACAGTAGGGTTTGTGCTCCTATGAGACTCTAACGCTGCCACCACCGATCTGACAGGAGGTAGAGCTCAGGCGGTGATGCCAGCAATAAGGAGTGGCTGTGAACACACTTGAAGCCTCCCTCACCCACCCGCTGCTCATGTGCTGTGCTGCCTGCCCAGTTCCTAACAGGTGAGCCAAGCACGGTGGCTCACGTCTGTAATCCCAGAACTTTGGGAGATTGAGGTGGGTGGATCACCTGAGGTCGGGAGTTTGAGACCAACCTGACCAACATAGAGACACCTTGTCTCTACTAGAAATACAAAAATTAGCCTGCTGTGGTGGCTCATACCTGTAATCCCAGCTACTTGGGAGTCTGAGGCAGGAAAGTTACTTGAATCCGGGAGACGGAGGTTGCAGTGAGCCAGGATCACACCATTGCATTCCAGCGTGGGCAACAAGAGTGAAACTCCGTGTCAAAAAAAAAAAAAAAAAAAAAAAAAAAGGCCGAGCGTGATGGCTCACACTTGTAATCCCACCACTTTGGGAGAATGAAGAGGGCGAATCACCTGAAGTAAGGAGTTTGGGACCAGCCTGGCCAACATGGTGAAAATACAAAAATTAGCCAGATGTGCTGGTACATGCCTGTAATCCTAGCTACTCAGGAGGCTGAGGCAGGAGAATTGCTTGAACCTTGGAGGTGGAGGTTACATTGACCTGAGATCGCACCACTGCACAGAGTGAGACTCTGTCTCAAAACAAAAACAAAAACAAAAACAGGCTACAGACTGCTACTGATCCATGGCCAGGAGGGTTGCGGACCCCAGCTGTAGACAATATGTAATGATCAAATCAGGGTAATGGAGACAGTCATCACGTCAAATATTTATCTTTTGTTTTGGGAACACGAAAATCCTCTTCTAGCTATCTTGAAATATTCAAATAAATTCCCATGCACTGTAATTTCCCTTGTGCATTATTGATTACTGTAACTGATTCCTTCTATCTAGGCCTTCTTGTCTTTCATTCACTCTTTTTTTAAAAAGTTATTTTTATTTATTTCTGAGATAGTCTCTTTCTGCCAGGCTAGAGTGCAGTGGCACGATCTTGACTCACTGCAACCTCCACCTCCTGGGTGCAGGCAATTCTCCTGCCTCAGCCTCCTGAGTAGCTGGGATGCTGGGATTACAGGCACGCACCACCATTCCTAGCTAACTTTTGTATTTTTAGTAAAGATGGGGTTTCACCATGTTGTCCAGGCAGGTCTCGAACTCCTGACCTCAACCAATCCACTCATCTCGGCCTTCCCAAAGGGCTGGGATTACAGGCATGAGCCACAGCAACCAGCCATTCATTCATTCTTACATTCATTCATTCCACTAATAACTACTGCCTGGTTATCATATATCCGGTGGGGTTCCGGGCTCTGGGGAAACAGCAATGAGCAAAACAAAGTTGCTGCTCTCTTAATGGATCCATCATTCTAATGAAGGGGAAAGAGACAGGCGATCCATAAACAAACCCTTAACACAGACAGCGTATCAGGTAGAAAGCGCTATGAAGAATAACTACTAAAGCAGGCATGGCCAGGTGTGGTGGCTCACACCTGTAATCCCAGCACTTTGGGAGGCTGAGGTGGATGGATCCCTTGAGGTTAGGAATTCAAGACCAGCCTGGCCAACATGGTGAAATGCCATCTCTACTAAAAGCACACACACACAAAAAAAAGGAGCCAGGCGTGGTGGTAGCTGCCTGTAATCCTAGCTACTCAGGAGGCTGAGGTGGGAGGATTGCTTCAACGCGGGAGGTGGAGGTTGCAGTGAGCCGACATTGCACCACTGCACTCCAGCCTGGGGAACAGAGCAAGATTCTGTCTTCAAAAATAAAAAAGTAAAGAGAAATCAAGTGCAGGTGTAGAGTGCACTAGCACAAGCAGGGGTGCTGTGGTGGTGGTGAAGGTGGTGACGAAAGGCCTCTCTGTGAAGGTGATAGACATGAGGGCTGAGCCTGGGGACTCCTGGGGAAAGCAGCACGGGAGGGCTCTAGGTGCTGGTGCCATTTGTGGTCCTTTTGTTTTTGAGACAAAGTCTTGCTCTGTCGCCCAGGCTGGAGTGAAGTGGCACAATCGTGGCTCACTGCAATCTCCGCCACCCGGTTTCAAGCCACCTCAGCCTCCCAAAGAGCCGGGATGGCAGGCGTGAGTCACTGCACCTGGCCTATGTATCAACATTGTTAAATTCTTCTCAAGCTGTGCTTTAGACAGGTTGTTCTGACAGCCATCTGAAAGAAATGACAGAATGGCAGGACAAGGATCACATCAGTGACAGGGTGGCTGTGGACATCTGCTGGCCAGCAGCAGGGAAGCCACTCAGACCCCAGATTCTACCTCTGCAGCCCACCTGCACCTGAACCCTCCTCCCCACATCAGTAGAAGCCTGGAACTCTCAGAACAGCAGACCTCATCAGCCACACCTTCACCAGGATGATGTGGTCAATTCATTCACACAGAAGTCAGCAGGAACCTTGAGAGAACAGGATCCAGAATGTGTGGGTTTTGATGGACAGGGTGGTAGGAGCTGGGAGGCTCCACCTACCTCACCCCCTGACCCCCACACTCCTTCCCCAGTCCTGCTTGGCATAGAGACTAGAGTGACATCACCAGAAATGTAGACGCTTGGAAGGACACCAGCGACTCGGAGAAGAGGAGGCCGGAGGTCCACAGGGCGCCCAGCTCCTGGCCCTAGATGCCCAGGACTCTGTCCAGAAAGGCTCCATCCCAGCCATGGAACTTGAAGGTCCTCGAGTTCCTGAGGATGGAGCTGGTGAGCCAGGCTGGCGAGTCCTTCTTCCTCATTTGCTCTTCCTGGGATTGGAGGGAAGAGAGAGTTGAAGACAGGGCTGGTCCAGAATTCTCCCCTGCACCCTGACAGCCACCCTGCAGCAAATCCCACTGATCTCACCAAGTGCATCCCAAAGCTGTCTGTCTCTCCACATCTCTGACCCTCAGTCCTGATCCATCCACCGTCATCCTGTGCCTGGACTCCTGCAGGAGCTGACCCGTGACCATAGTCCTGGGGAGGCAGCTTCTGATGCCCAGAGAACAGAGGCTGCCCCGAGCCCACCTGGGTATGGTGCCATCAGGAAGGCTACCTAGAGGTGGGTAATGCCTGAGCTACATCTTTTTTTTCTTCCTTTACATTTTTGGTGGAGTTGGGGGGGGTCTCACTATGTTGCCTAGGCTGGCCTCAAGCTCTTGGACTCAAGTGATCCTCTGCCCCCAGCCTCCTAAAGTGCTGGGATTACAGCCTGAGCTACACGTTAAATGAGCAGGAGGTGGGTGCTGGGCAGGCAGAGGATGGGGGATGGAGCTGGGAAGAGGGAGGGGAGGCTTTGAGACAGGGAGCAGCATGACTCAGAGGACACTCAGTATGGCCAGAGGAGTGCATGGGCAGGGTCAATTGGCACTTTAGGGTCAGGCAGGAGTTTGGGGTCTCCCGTGCTTCACTGGGGGAGGGAGGCATCATCAGAAAGCAGCTGCCAGGAGAAGGATTTTTGTTATTTTTTGAGATGGAGTCTTGCTCTATTACCAGGCTGGACTGCAGCGGCGCGATCTCGGCTCACTGTAACCTCCGCCTCCTGTGTTCAAGTGATTCTCCTGCCTGAGATTCTGGAGTAGCTGGGATTATAGGTGCCTGCCACTGTGCTCAGCTTATCTGTGTATTTTTAAATAGAGATAGCACTTTGTCATGTTGGCCAGGCTGGTTTTAAAATCCTGACCTCAGGTGATCCACCTGCCTCGAACTCCCAAAGTGCTGGGGTTACAAGCGTGAGCGACTGTGCCCTGAGGAGGCCATGCAGGAGGCTGGAGAAACAGTCCAAGTGACAGATGGACATTGGGACAGCTGGGTCTAGAGAAGAAGTAAGTTCCTTCCCTCCCTCCCTCTCTCTCGCCTCTTTCCTTTCTTCCCTACTCCTTTCTTCTGCTCTCCTGCCCTTTCTTTCTTCCCTCTTTTTTCCTTCCCTTTATCCCTCCTCCCTTTCTTCATTCCCTCCCTCATTCCTTCTCTTCCCCTTTCCTATCTTTCCTTCCCTCCCTCCTTTTTGCTCCTCCCCCTCCCTCCTTTGTCCCCTCCCTCTCTTCTTCCCTTCCTCTCTCCTTCCTTTCTCCCCTCCCTCCTTTCTTCCGTAGTTCTCCAACAGTTATCCAGCACCTTCTGCATGCCGAGCACTAACTAGACACTGAGTCTGCCACAGTGAGTGACCCGTGCTGCTGTGGAGCCTCCAGTCTAAGGAGAGTGAGGCCATCGGCCCCTGCCAAGTGCTTCCTGCAGGGCCCTTCAGGAAGTGGGAAGTGCTGGGGAAAAGCAAAAATGAACCCAGGACAGGCCAAGGAAGGGAGTGCTGGGAGGAGAGGGATGGGCGGGCCGTGTCCTTGCTGGATGGTGGGGAGGGAGGCTGCCCTGACTGCAGGGGGTGCTGGAGGGGACAAAGGTCTTCTGGAGTGAGGGTGGTCCAGGTAGAGGGAACAGCTAAAGCAGATGCCTGGAGAGATGTGTGAACATCAGGCAGGTGTGAGGATGGGGAAGGGGGGTAGGTGGGGAAGGGAGGGAGAGGGGTGGAAGGTGAGGCTGGAGGCAGTGAGGCAGCTCAGGGTGGGCCTGGTGGGCCAGTGTGGAGCCTTTGGCTCAGACAGGAAAATGGGGCTGCTGTGGGTCCGAGCAGAGGAGGGTGCAATGGATTTGGCTCACACAGGTCTCCTGTGGCTGGGAGTGGAGAAAGGCTGGGGGCAGAAGTAGGGAGTGAGCCAGGGCCTTGCTGCTGGGTGCATTTTCAAGGTGATGCCAAGCAAATCTCCTGACTGATGGGGTGTGGAAGAAAAAGGCATTGATCTGACCCAGGGCCTGGGGCCTGGACACTGGAGGGAGGAGGTGCTGTCCATTGCGATGGGGAAGGAGCAGGGCAGGTCTGCACAATGGGCAGCTCACAGAGACAAGAACAAAGCCAGACCCGCCCGGCTCCCACTCAGCTCTCCCCTCCCCATCGCCCACACCAGGGCCTGTGTCTTCCTCCCTACATCCTGCCTGGTCCATCCCTTTCCCAAAAGCTGAACCTGATGGTGATTCCTCTTCTTGCTGATGAAGAAATTCAGAGGGAGGAGGTTCAGGAAGACAGCGATGGCGGTGAGGGTGAAGGGGCCCAGGAGCTGGGGACAGAATGTCAGGAGATCCCAAGGAGCCCAGCTGCCAGAGGCATGTGAACTACTGCAGCTCCATCTTGATTAGAAGCTGGGTAAAAGGAGGCCGAGACCTACTGGGCTACATTCCCAGGTGGTGAAGACATTCTAAGTCGCAGGATGAAATAGGAGGTCAGCACAGGATACAGGTCACAGAGACCTTGCCGATAAAACAGGCTGCCGTAAAGAAGCCAGTCCAAAATCCACCAAAACCACGATGGCCAGGAGAGTGACCTCTGGTTGTCCTCACTGCTGCATTGCCACCAGTGCCATGACAGTTTACAAATGCCATGGCAACATCAGAAAGTTGCCCTATATGATCTAAAAAAGGGGAGTCATGAACAATCTACCCCTCGTTCAGCATGTCATGAAGAAATAACCCTAAAGATGGGCACCAGCGCCCTCTGGGCTGCTCTATGGAGTGGCCATTCTATCTTTAGGAAACAGTCAACTTGCTTTTTTAGGAAACAGTACACTTGCTCTGTGGCTCACACCTGTAATCCCAGCATTTTGGGAGGCTGAGGCAGGTGGATCACCTGAGGTCAAGAGTTCGAGATCAGCCTGGACAACATGGTGAAACCCCATCTCTACTAAAAATATAAAAATTAGCCAGGTGTGGTGGCGAGCACCTGTGATCCCAGCTACTTAGGAGGCTGAAGCAAGAGAATCGATTGAACCCAGGAGGCATGGTGAGGAAGGAGACCCAGGCATCTAGGATTCCCTACCCCTCTGTCATCCACTGTACATCTCAATAGAAGAGAGAGCAGGCCAGCTGGTGCCTCCTGAATCTCCTTCCTGAAAATAACACTTGGTCTTGGGGAAACTCTCTGGAAGACACTATTTTTACTTCAAACAAGATCAAACCAGAACCCTTTCATATGTGATTCCTGAAACTGTAAACAGAGACCTTTTCACACGTGAGTCCTAAAACTGTAAACCAGAACCCTTTCATATGTGGTTCCTAAAGCTATAAACCTAAGATTCTTCCACATGTAACATCTAAAGTATAAGGCTATATAAAGGCAGAACCTTCCTTTGTTAAATGAGCTGGGCTTTTGACAAATTACTGCCTGGTCTCCTGGCCGAATAAACTCTTCCCTTCTTTATTCGGTGTTCAAGACATCCATTTCCTGCAGCCACTCCTGCTGCAATAGGTCGTAGTGAGCCAAGATCACACCACTGCCCTCTATCTAGCCTGGGCAACAGAGTGAGACTCCGTCTCAAAAAAAAAACCAAAAAAAACAAAAACACAACAAAAAAAACCCAACCAAACAAAAATCATGTGCTTTCACTTTATGGACTCACCCTGAGTTGTTTCTTGCACGAGATCCAAGAATCCTCCCTTGGGGTCTGGATCAGGTCCCCTTTCCTGTAACACAGCTGCAGATCCTGAAGGGGGTCAGACTTGGGTCCTAAGATGGGGAGTTGGGGAATGTGATAAGGACAGCAACCAGGTCCCAGGAATCTGGGCTCATGGGGGTCTGCTGGGTCAGGAGGCACCTGCTGAAGATGGGGTCCTTCAGGGAGGGGAATGGCCCACTTACACGATGGGGAGAGGGTTATATTTAAGACAGAACGTGGACACACATGAGTAGGACTGGGGGGTGTTCCTGGCCACAACAGTGAAGTTGAGACCTCCGGAATCAGGACCGGGTTCAAATCCTGACTCTGACGCTTGTGAGTGTGGCCTTGGGACAAGTCACCTCCCTAACGTGCAATTTCCTTGTCTGCAAAATGGCAACAGAGTTGTCCTCATTTTGCATGTTTCCTTATTACATTTAATTATTTTCCTAATCTTCATTTTACTCTCATGAGGGTTGTCAGACCTAGCAAATCATCATACAGATGCCCAGTTACATTTGAAGACAAAGAGTAAATAAGGTTTTAGTCTAAGTCTCGTGCATTATTTGGGACATACACTGAGAGTCCGAAAGTCTCACTTCATGGGATGTCCTGTGTTTTCTCTGGCAACCCTGCTCCCCACCAATGTGGTGCTTTTGGGATAGTTATCTTCCCCCTCTCAGCTTTGGTTTCTATACCTGGAAAATGTGGAAATGGGAGTTAGAATAAATGATTTTTAAGTTGCTGTGACTTTCTGAGAGTCCTTCACAGGTTACTTGAAACCATCCTCTCACCAAGCCCCACCCCAACTCCAGTCTGCATGCCTTAGTTTCCCCTCTCAGTCCTTAGGAATACTTTTTTTTTTTTTTTTTTTTTGAGATGGAGTCTTACTCTGTTACCCAGGCTGGAGTGCAGTGTCACGATCTTGGCTCACTGCAACCTCTGCTTCCCAACCAATTCTCCTGTCTCAGCCTCCCAAGTAGCTGGGATTACAGGTGTGCCTCACTATGCCCGGCTAATTTTTGTATTTTTAGTACAGACAGGGTTTCACCATGTTGCCAGGCTGGTCTCGAACTCCTGGTCTCAAGTGATCTACCCACCTCAGCCTCCCTAAGTGCTGGGATTACAGGTTTGACCCACCCCACCCAGCTCAAAGAAAATAGAGCACTATTTTCTAATGTTGGGTCAGTTTGTTTCATTTATGCAGCAATGGCGCCACCTGGTGGCTCCACGGAGAAGTGCCCTGAGGGTAAACAGCCCACAGCAGGCGTTGGAAAAACACGCAAAGGAATCTGACAGAAGCTGAGCATCTCTCTCTGGGGGAAAAATGGTTCATTAAACTGTAGCAACCCCAGTATCCACCCCTCCTTCACCAGGATCTCATGGTGGTGTTAGGAGCTGTCTACCAAGAGGCAGGAAAAGTGCACAGGGAAAGTGACACGGTGCATTACCTGCGGATATCTTGGTCTTCTCTGAATTTTTTTGAGGTAGAGTCTTGCTCTGTCCCTCAGGCTGGAGAGCAGTGGTCTCATCTCGTCTAACTGCAACTTATGCCTCGCGGGTTCAAGCGATTCTCCTGCCTCAGCCTCCTTAGTAGCTGGGATTACAGGCACCTGCCACGCCATGCCTGGCTAATTTTTGTATTTTCAGTAGAGATGAGATTTTGCCATGTTGGCCAGGCTGGTCTCGAACTCGTGACCTCAAGTGATCCACCTGCCTCAGCCTCCTAAAGTGCTGAAATTACAGGCATGAGCCACAGCACATGGCCCGGTCTCCTCTGATTTTTAGCAATGATGGTGTCAACCTGATCAATTGCCCTGCATTTTCCCATTTTCTTCCTCTCTCTGTCTCTTTCTTCCTAAAGATGACAGGTATGCACGGCACATCAAGCATTGTCTGAGTGGCTTCTATTGCACTTGCTAAGTACCTATTGTTTGCAAGGCCCTAGAATACAAGGTGAAGGCATTAGAAAAGGTCCTGGCCCCTAGTCCTGGCAAAAACAATCATATGCATGCTCATTTGATTTTTTTTCAAGTATTCAATTATAATCAAACTGCCATTAGCATTTTTCACAAGGCCAGGCACAGTTGCTCACACCTGTAATCTCAGCACTTTGGGAGGCCGAGATGGTTGGATCATTTGAGGTCAGGAGTTGGAGACCAGCCTGGCCAACATGGTGAAACCCGGTGTCTACTAAAAATAGAAAAATGAGCCAGACGCAGTGGCACACGCCTGTAATCCCAGCTC
>CAUYLG010038489.1:0-33341 GCA_963573385.1 Cacajao melanocephalus
TGGGAAGCAGCGGTTGCAGTGAGCTTTTTTTTTGCCACTGCATTCCAGCCTGGGCCACATCGCAATATTCTTTCTAAAAAAAAAAAAAAAAAAAAAAAAAAAAAACAAGGAAGAGTCAAGTGGATGTCAAAGCCTTGACACCAAAGAATGAGTATAACAGAAGAGAACTGTAGAACGAGATTAAGATCTCAGAGACTCCAGTGTTAAGCTGAGGATTTAGCATATCAGCTCTCTCTTTCAATGTCTGTTTTCCCTCTAGACTGCTTTCAATCTCAGGTAACATTTCCCCTCAGGGTGGTGATGTAGCCACTGAAACTCCTGGGTTTCCATCCTATCCCATTAACAACTTGGGTGAAAAGATAGCATCACTTTTCAGACGGCTGCAGTAAAGTAACAGGATTAGGGTGGAATTTTGTTCAATTATCTTGTTGAATAAACAGATAAATGAATTAATCAAGCTTATGGATCTAGATGTTTCTGAAGTGAAAATTCCTAGACTTATAACATAGTTATATTATAATTACATATTATATTATACTTACATATTATAACATAGTTATATTATTATTATAATTACATTTGTTAGATAAATTATATATATAATTATAATTTATCTCATACATTATATAGTGTAATTACATTATAACTTATAATAATATTAACTGAAGTCATATATTCATCTCTGAACCAATCACTGAGGCCAGGGAATAGAAGATGCAGATTGTACAGATCTGGGTCACTTGCCTACCTGTAAATATGGAGGTTTGAGTTCACCCTAACAAACCTCACAAACTAAGAATTTCCAAGGAAAATCAGTATACTTTTACTGAAAAACAGGTGAATTGTTGGTGAGCAATTGAGAACAATATATGCTCATTACCAGCAGGAATGTGGTACCTTCTCCTAAGAAGCTCTCTGTGTAGGGAGAGACCAGTAAGTCTGCATGAAACCGTGATATTGTGTGATAGGTTTGCTAGAGATACATAGGGTGGTGCTGAAGCCTAATGAAAGGGCATCTGATCTTGAAAATGTATGAGAAGGATTTCCCAGAGGAAATGACATCTAAGCTGAGAGCAAAAACAAATGAAATCCAGCAAAATGGGTTGGAGGTGATAAGGACAGTGTTAATGTGCATGGCTACAGGGAGAACCGTGTATCTGGAGAGTTGGAAGTAGCATGAGTGGCATGAAAAACAAGATCAGTTGCGTAAGTGCCATAGCATGAAGGAGTTTAAAGAAGTGTTGAGTTTGGAATTCTTCCTGATGGCAGTGGGATGCTGCTTTATTTCTGTTTCACTTTACTTCCAGGAAACTTGGAGAAAGGGATGAACTTTGAAGGATTATTCTGTTTACTCGAGCTGCCCCTATTGATTTGCAACATTTACACCCTTTCTTCACTCCTCATATGTTTCTCCTCTTTTTTTCTGCCTCATGAAGGTGATGGTGCCAATGATGTTAGCATGATACAAGTGGCAGACATTGGGATAGGGGTCTCAGGTCAAGAAGGCATGCAGGTGAGTGGATATTGTGCACCCAAGTTCTGTGGCCTTGACCTGCCCATCCAAAGGCAGCATTCTCCATGGTAAATTCTCTGTAGCTGAGTGAGTCTGTATGTGGCTAGCTGAGGAGTGGGAGGCAGGAAGTTTATTCATCCATACATTGATTATTTCCTAGGTGAGTATTATAGCATTTTCCTGTGTAATTTTAGCTGTATTGTTCACTTGTTAAAGATAGAGCTTATCTAAATCACAGGAATATATATTTTAGTCCTGCAATAGCTGTGTAAATTCTGACTCTGAAGAAGCTACTATTTGAATGAAGGACCTAAAGATCTTGAGGCAGGAGAGGGAGGACAAAAAAAAGGGGAAAGAAGAGGATATGAGAGAGGAAGGGAGGAGGTGGGAGTGTCCTATTTGTGCACACGTGTGTCTGTGTGTGTGTGTGTGTGTGTTGGATAGTATTTTAGGCACAGAATTCAGATAAAAGCTCATAATCCAGAAAATCGATTTTCATTCATGTATGGAGCAAGTGCTGTCAGAGGAAGGTGGAATATGAGGCCTAGGGTTTCCCAAGAATTGTAAATGACAACATCTTTATGAAAGATGAGGTATTCACATACCTTTTGCCTGACACATTATACAAAGCCATATGAAGTCATAACTTCAATGCTTCTTAATATTCTCCCTGAGGAGAAGCAAATACATATTGTGATGCAGAAGACAGAGTTCTTGCTAAGGAAGCTGCTTTCTAGCAAAAGTTCATTGGCTGAAAGTGCACCATAAGTGCTAACCAAAGAGAAATCCTGTCTCATGTGACGGTATTGGAAAGCTGAGTGGTAAATCTAGGCAGTCCACAAAGGCTCTGTATGCATGGGTTTTGTCATTGTGGTTGCTGCTGTTTTGTGTGTATGTTTTGTCTTTCAATCTGCATGTAAGGTTTAAACAACAGATGTAACTGATTAGACTGTAGTGACGGTGAAGCTGACAGGGCTGTGTCTGTTCTAACATGTTTGATGGCTCAGAATGACATTCTCTCCCCATTGAATCTGCAGGCTGTGATGGCCAGTGACTTTGCCGTTTCTCAGTTCAAACATCTCAGCAAGCTCCTTCTTGTCCACGGGCACTGGTGTTATACAAGGCTTTCCAACATGATTCTCTATTTTTTCTATAAGAATGTGGTATGTAACCCCAGAGAATTTGTCCCTTCTCCCTTCGTACCTTCCAAGCCTGTTGCATTAGGGATGAAAAGGAAGTGTCCTATGCTAAGCCCACTTTCCTTTATTGATGTGTTGGGAGCAGTCAGGGACGGTCTTGCTGTCTTAGCAGAACTAAGCTGGGAATGTGATATATTTCAGCTGCTGACAGCAAATTGCCAGGCTTGTCCATCTGCTAACATTTTCTACTCCCTGTGCATTTAAATTCAATCCTGTCTGTTTCATTTAAAATCTAATTTTTGACCTTCCATAAAAAAGACTGTGACAAGCAGAATTATGAAATGTTTAATGCTATCTGTCAGTAGAGAATGAAAAGGTTTGCTTCTGTTTTACTGGAAATACCAAGAAATATCAGCTCTTCCAAATTAATGCCCCTTATGTTATAATAAAGATGCAGATACCGATGAAAACCTAATATAATGTCTTAGTGTGTAGCTGGCTGGTGCTCACAGATGCAAGAATTATCTAGTCAACCCATAGAATGTATTTGTGCTCAGTAGTTATTTGACGATAAAGGAACTGTATTTTGATTATGTAAGTCCTAAAAGGGCAGAATTTGATTAGAAATCCAGGCCTCTAATCTTGAGCATGCTATTTTAGTTTGCTTTTTTTTTTTATTTATAAAATCATCTGCATCTAAGTAAGTATCTTCCAAGTGGGGTACTTATGTAAATATGTCATGAATTTTAGGTCAAATTCACTCTTAGTCATTAAAGTTCATATGTAGTATGTTAGTAGTAGACATGGGTTGATGTCACTCTATTAAAATGCCATTTTTAGGAAAAAAAAAAGTTATTTTTAGGAGATCCCAAATGTGTAATTTGAACTCTGTGTGCATGTGTGCGTATGTCCGTCAGTAGGAACATTTTTTTCCTGCAGCACAATACACTTTCCAGGAATCTCTCAAGACTTTAATAATTAGAATTAATGCAGTTAGTCAAAGTTTAGCAAAACTCAGATACTTTAGGAAAATATTTGAAATGTATAAAATCTCTGCCTAAGTATGTACTTCTGGGGAAAACTGGGGCTTGTAATTTACAATTCCAGGGCTTAGTGGTCAATGGCTTTTAAAGAGGAGCCCCCCTCCCAAGTTTTTATTTTAAACCTTTGCATTTGTTCACCTTCTCCCCTATTGTGGCAATATCCATTCACCTCCCCACCTCCTTTTAACTCTAGATTAAATCAAACGGTTAAGAAATACTAGTATTAGGAAGAGATGCTATACACTCTCGAAGAGAGAGGGTATTCGCTAGTAGAGAGAATCAGGACCTCGGTGGTCTTCCTGCTCTGTAATCCTTGAGTGGCCATTCATACTGATGATCTCCAGACTTAATTTACATCTCTTACTTACCTAGCTAAACAATGCATATTTTATATGCTATGCAAAGGGCTTGGACCAGAAGCCATTAGAGTAGCTTGTCTTTCTGAGACCATGGTTCTTGGATATTGGACAACCTTTTTGGTGCTAATGAAGACTATAGATTCATTCCCCCAGAGTAGTGTCCTACACCACCTGTACCCAAGATTCATACATTTTCAGAAACTGGGCATCATACATGTCTATAAATGCTAGACTAAGAAAATCTATTCTAAGGATTGTGGCCCTTGTCCTGAGGTTCTAGTGTATCTATGATGACAATATTTTTTTATAAGAATATAAGACACTTTACAGATCATGACAACTTTCTTGTTTTTTTGTTTGTTTGTTGAGGCAGGATCTCACTCTGGCCCCCAGGCTGGAGTGCAGTGGTGTGATCTCAGCTTACTGCAACCTCTGCCTCCTGAGTTCGAGCTATCCTCCTACCTCAGCCTCCTGAGAAGCTGAGACTAAAGGTGTGCACCACCATACTCAGCTAGTTTTTGCATTTTTTGGTAGAGATATGATTTTACCATGTTGGACAGGCTTGTCTCAAACTCCTGACCTCAAGTGGTTTGCCTGCTTCAGCCTCCCCAAGTGCTGGGATGCAGGTATAAGCCACTGCATCCAGCCGATCATGACCATTTTCTAACTTGACCTTGATACTAATCCCTAAGGTAGTATAATTCTCATTTTAAGAGGAGGAAATAATTCAGGGAGGTTAGGAAAATGGCCTAAAGGCAAAGAATCAATGGGAAATACCCCCAGCCTTGAAACAAAACTCCCTCTATCTACGTCCAGTGTCCTTTCCTGTGGCCTGCCCTGCTTGAGCTTTTTACACTGAACTTAGTTTGTCTGAGACAAAATACTGCAGGAAACCATGTAGGATGCCCGCCACTGGCCTCTAGGGTGACCAACTCTCCTGGTTTCCCCGAGAGTGTCCCCGTTTTAGCACTGGAAGTCCCAAGTCCTGGAAAACCCCACAGTCTGAAGCAAACTGGGATGGTTGACCACTCTGCTAGTACCATTCCACTTTACCACTATGTATTTATGAACCCAGAAGGCAAGAGAATGGACATTTGTGCTGTGCCTACTCTCCATGTGTGCCAGGGATTGGGCTAGATTCTGTTCATCCAGTGTTAAATCCTTCAGTTTGAGTACTTGTTCTGCTACTTATTAGAACCTCGTGGCTGTGGGCAAGTTTCTTAGTCTCTCTGTGCCTCAGTATCTTAATCCAATCAGGCTGCCATAACAAAGTACCACAGACCGGTGGTACAGGGCTTGCAAACAACATCTCTTCCCCGCTATGCTGGAGGCTGAAAATCCAGATGAGGGTACCAGAATGGTCAGGTTGTGGTGTGGGTTTTCTTCCAGGTTTCAGACTTCTCATAATATCCTTACATAAAAAGAGATGAGATGATGAGAGCCCACTGGGGTCTCTTTTATAAAGAAACTGATTCCATTCATGAGGCCTCCAATGTCATGACCTAATGACCTCCCAAAGATACCACTTCCTAACACTGTCACAGTGGGGATAGTGCTCTGCGCTGTCAAGCAGGGAAAGTCACAGGAAGCGACACTGGGCTTAGATAGAGGGAGTTTTATTTCAAGAGGATTTCATATGAATTTTGGGAAGACACAAATATTCAGTTCATTACACTCAGTTTCCTGATTTGTAAAGTGACAACAACAATGTAATTCCCAAGTTGTTGTGATGATTAAATAAATTATTCATAAAGCACTTAGAACAGTGCTAGCACCACATAGTAAATGCGGGGTGTGTGTGTGTGTGTGTGTGTGTGTGTGTGTGTGTGTGTGTGTATGTGTGTGCTTACGTGTGTGTCTCTGTGTGTATATATATGTGCACACTTTAATTTAATAAAATATTTACCCAAAAAAGCTGCAAGGTAAATTGTGATCCTCTCTTATGTAAGAAAACTGCAGGGAGGCTGAGGTCACCCAGCTCAAAACGGCAGCATTTGGAATGTGTGATCATAGCACACATTACTGATTCTAAGATCTGAATGTCCTTCTTTGTGTCTCTAGGCCTATGTGAACCTCCTTTTCTGGTACCAGTTCTTTTGTGGATTTTCAGGAACATCCATGACTGATTATTGGGTTTTGATCTTCTTCAACCTCCTCTTCACATCTGCCCCTCCTGTCATTTATGGTGTTTTGGAGAAAGATGTGTCTGCAGAGACCCTCATGGAACTGCCTGAACTTTACAAAAGTGGTCAGAAATCAGAGGTAGGTGTTAAAACAAGAGTGCTTGGATGGATACATATCCATTGTCAAAGCCAGTGTGTTTTCTTCATTAGCCAGGCCAAATATTGCAGTCCACTCAGAACTGTTTGAAATATCTGATTGTTTTAAAAGATTTCTACTCATGTAGCAGATATTAACTTACTTGCCTTTGAGATAAATACAGATTAATCTATGAAGTGCTTTAGGTACTTATAAGAAGAAATCTAAAGTTTGAACCTTATAACCAATAATATCTAACATTTACTAAACCTCATTGCCATCTGTTGTGCTAACTACTTAACATTCCCTGTCTCACTGATCCTCATGAAAACAAGTTGAGACAGAACCTAGTATTGGTCCCATTCTAAGATAAAGCATCTGAACCTTGAAGGGGTTAAGTAATTTTTCGAGAAATCCCACCACTAAAAAGTGGTTTGGCATATGTTAGAAATAATATGTTCTGTTTAGTCTAAGTTTCAATTCTGGTTCTGTGGTATGCGACCTGGGTACATTTTTTAATTGCCTGTGCTGCAGTTGTCTTTACTTTATGGAAATGATGTAAGGATTAGGGAAGATAATACAGGTACAATTTCCAGCCATAGTAAGCTCTCAATATTGTCATTTTTACCCTCCAGAATTAACCAGAAATTTGAGGAAATCCCAAATTTAAAATAATGCATTTATTTCCATCAGTCTAACTATCCTGACTTGAAATGGAATGGAGAGTCATTTAGCATCTTTACACTACCTAGAACAACTGACAGAGAAATCACAGATTCAGCTTTCAGGGAAGAAGAGAGCCTCATAATCCTTTAATATCATCCAATACTTTCAAATCAAGGAACTGCATGGGTTTTCCTAAAGGAGTCCAATCTGACTTAAAGTTCAAGCCAGGATGCAGGAACATGTGGTTGATGTCAGTGAAGCTTGTCCCACACCCCCGGCATAATTGAAATTCCAAATCCATTGAGGAAAGGAAGGTTGGGGGAGATTTTCAATTAAAGTTTTTATAGCCAACATTTTAAAACCCCATTCATATGGACTAAAGATTGTTATTGGTCCTTATTTTTGGGAGAAGTGGGGTCATTGTTTCCTGTTGTTGAATCCTCTCAACAATCCTTTGTACACATTGTTCTAATGAGCTGGCCAGTTTTATAAAACATGATCTTAGCAGGCAGGTTTTCCTGGAATGTAGCTATTGATAAAAGGTAACTGATTCCATTGACTTTATCCTCAAAAATGTGTCCTTTCTTTGAACTCGGTCTCCAAACAAATTGTTTCATGCTTGGGCCTTTTCCTGTGTTCAGTGTAGCGAAATATACTCTCCAGGGCTACAGAATCTCTCTCCTCTAAAGATGAGTGTGGGAGTCTGCAGTCAGATGCTTCTCTTCCACGAAGCCTCTCCCCCATCTCTCATCGCCCACACAGTCTTTTCTGTCTTTGGCGTCATGTCCAGATTTTCCCCTTTCAGTTTCCAGTAGACCCCATGAGTTAGTCCCTCCAGCCTCTCATTTATCTTAATCATTATGCTTCCCTCTTTACTTTTGTCAGTCCTAGTCCTCATGTGACTGGGGGAAATTGTATTTCTTTTCTTTTACTCTAGGTTCTTTGAGCAACCTCTACTTCCCCAGATGCATGAAGTAACACTTTAACTTCTCCCTAAGTGGTTCTCTGTTGTCCAGTGATTTTGCTTGCCCCTTTGTCTCTGGCATTCTCTTCCACCATTGGATTGCGCTTCTACTGAGATGTGGTGGACACTTGGATAAAGAAAGGCGGGTAGAATATCCCATCATACCCAGTGAGGAAATAATAGAAGAAGATATAGAGAAAAGTGGGCTGGAAACAATGAATCTTCAATGCTTTGATTTTCTAGAGGACAAAGGGATAGAAAAGGATAGATGTAAAAATTCCAAGTGTATTCTTTTAAAGAATGGAAGAATGTATATGGAGAATTTGTATATTTATTAAGCTTTGTTCTTTAAGAGACAGTGCAACATTTTCAAAGAAGTTTCAGCCTCTGCATTTGGAAGAAAACAAGACTGAGAGCATGTTAAGAAAAGACTAGCTCATGGATGTGACACGTTTTTCCATTTCTGTTCATGGGAGATATTACTAATAAATGATAGCACTCTTTCCTGCTGGATTTGAATGCAGCCTCAGAATCCTTCACACAACCTCAGAATCCAGCTTCAATCAGAGTTGACTCTTGTTTGAAAAATAATTTTCAGTCATTTGACTATTGTCTCTACTTACTCTTTTTCTTCTTTTCTCTAAGAGTTGTGTAGGAAGCAGTTTAGTGCATGAAAACTTGGATATAAACACTTTATTAACTCAATACATATTTGTTGGGCACCTGCTACATCCAAGGCACTGTTTTAGTCACTTGAATAAAAGAGTCAACATTCTGCTCTATGATGCTTGCATTCCATTGAGAGAACTAGAAAATTTATTAAACAGACAGAATTATTCCTGATTGTGATGAGATACTTCTCAGGTTTCCACAGTAGTAAGTGCCTGAGTAGGCACAACTTTTAAACTGGTTTGGTGTGCCTGTATGACGAAGTAATATTTGAGCTAGGATGCAAGTAATGAGAAACTGCTCATGTAGAAGGTCCAGGAAAAGAATTCCTGGCAGAGAGAATAGAATAGGTAAATCCCTGAGGAAAGAATGGATTTGGCACATTTGAGGAAAAGAATGAAGGTCACTTTGCAGAATCAAAATGGCAAGAAGTAATTGTGGAGAATTATTTAGTGGACAAACCATGTAGGACCTTATAGGTCATGAGAAAAAACTTAGACGGTGTTGGAAATGCAGTGGAAAGTCATTGGAGGGAGTGGAAGAAGTCAGTTTGATTCATTAAAGAGATGGCATGACCTGGTTTACATCTTTTTTTTAAGTCCGTTTCCCATTTGCCCCAAGAATACTGCACTGGCAGCAAGCTGCCCCTTTTTTTTCTAAATGGGAAATGGGTTAAAGACCATCTGGCTGATTTGGGAAGATTGGATTGAGAATAGAGGAAGAACAAAGAGGGCAGTTAGATGGCTATCCAGCCATTCACAGAGACAGCTGATAGTGAATTGAAACGAAGGGAGTAATTTAGAGAAAGAGGAATGGATATAGTTGGGAAAGTTTTGGAACAGTACTTTCAGATCAGTAGGAAAGAACAAGTTAGGACTACTGGTGTATTTCAGCTAGATTTAAAATGTATCCAGTAATAAAGGCAACCTGAGTTGAATAAACATTCCTTCAGGGATTTTTTTCATCATGTTTGCTTGTGAACCCATCACATTCAGTTACCCTCAGTCTTTACTTGTGTTGACAAATACCACTTGTTTCATGAGTGAAAGAATGAAGAAATGGAGTTTTCTCTCAGAGAAGCAAATGAGATGTAAGTACTGGCTTGTGTTGTTTCTTTTCTTGAGTTACTGTTAATCTTACTCCTTCCCTATTATCTGTTTCATTTCTAGGCATACTTACCCCATACCTTCTGGATCACCTTATTGGATGCCTTTTATCAAAGCCTAGTCTGCTTCTTTGTGCCTTATTTTGTGAGTCTTTGTTCACGCAGTATAATTGTTATTAGTGAATCTGTGATGCTTCTTTGTACCTTGCCACCAATATCAGAATAAAGGAGGGCAGATTGCTCATATAATCAGGTTGATTATTAACTGACTAAATTATAATCTCCCCCAAAAAAATATTTTAGGTAATGGATTAAATTTAGATAGAAGTACCTAGTTTGAGTCCTCTTAGGTCTCTTGTTAACCCTGTACTGCTTAAAAAATTTTGTCAATGACTTGAAAAAAAATGGATGTCTGGCTGTATAATTAGATTAGTTAAAAATTAGGCAGGCTAGGCATGGTGGCTCAGACCTGTAATCTCAGCGCTTTGGGAGGCCGAAGCAGGTGGATTGCTTGAGCTGAGGAGTTCGAAACCAGCCTGGGCAACATAGTGAGACCCCCATCTCTACAAAAAATGTAAAAATTAGCTGAGCATGGTGGTGTGGACCTGTGGACCTGTGGTCCCAGCTATTTGGGAGGCTGAAGCAGGAGAATCACTTGCGCCCAGGAGTTCTAGGCTGCAGTAAACTGTGATTGTGCCCCTGCACTCCAGCATAGACAGCAGAATGAGACCCTGTCTAAAAATAATCAGAGAGGAAATGCAAGAGTATGAAAGCTTTTATTAGCGAGTGCTGGGCTAATTCTACTCGAATGATATTCAGAGTATTAAATTTAGGATTCCATAAGTAGTGTCTCTAAAACTACGAAACCTGTTTTACAGGTAAGTAATGGAAGAAATGTAACAAAGCAAAGAATGTATAAAATTTAATTTTTAAAAATTTAAGCTAACACCAAGCACAAAGCAGCGTTGTGTAGCTGCTTACCCACATATACCCCTCTGCTCAAGAAACTTGTTTTATCATGGATGATGTTAATAGAAGTACAGTATTAAGAATGAAAAATGATCATTTTTAAATTAACAGTTTTTATTCTTTATTCAAATAAAATCATTTGAATTAGTCTTGCTAGAGTTTTCTGGCTATACTGTACTTCAAGAGAAATATAAATAAGGCAATCTGAAGTGTATTCAGAAGAGAATGAAGATGATGGTGAAACATGAGAAAGTTGTGTCATTAGAGGAATAGTTTAAGTACTTGAAGACATATAGGAAAGGGGGGTATATTTACCTAGGAAAGGTAGTCATAATAACTTTCTCAAAGGTTTGTAGCTCTATTAAGTAGAACAAATTTATCTATACCTTAAAAAGCTACAAGTATGAATAAAAGGTTTCAGGAGGATCAATTATGATTCAGAATAAAGAGGAATTCCAGTTGAAAAAAGTTGAAGATTAGATGCCCTCTCTGGAAGAGAGTCAGTCTCTTACTTGTGAAAATGTTCAAGTTTATTTCAAATGGCCAGTTCACAGGGACATTGTAGAAGGGACTCAAGACTTGGTTGAGCTGTAGATAAAGTGATGCTACCCACACCAAGTGTGCACAACCCTCCAGGATCATCTAATGTCCTCTCTTTGTAGATCTACCAGGGCTCAGATATTGACATCTTTGCATTTGGAAACCCCCTGAACACAGCTGCTCTGTTCATCATTCTCCTCCATCTGGTCATTGAAAGCAAGAGTTTGGTGAGTGGTCTTCTTGCTTCTGAAGTAGCCTGAAGTATTTTATGCTTGGGGATATGTCTTCTATTAGCAGTGACCCTGAAGATAAATGGTAATGAGAAGAGTAATGAATCTATGGGAGAAGGGTGATCATAGCTACTCTGGGTGATCATTGAATGCCATTATGCTGAAGTTGGTGTGTAGCTGGGGAAATTGGAAAACACCTACCTACTCCCTTTGGTAGTATTGGTAGCGGATGGTTCATGGAGACATGAGACAGACTGGAGGGATATTTACCCTTCATTCTTCAAGACCACATTGATGACTTTCAATGAAAATGAAAAAAGCTGTTGTATCATAATCCTGGTAAAGTGATTTTAGGGATGATTTTATGCCTTCCTCATAATTAAAAAAAAAACCTTTTTGGCTCTCCTTTGGGTAAAACCCTTCAGTGGTTTCCCATTGTACTTGGAATAAAATTTGAAAGCCCTAAGATGATGCAGTGATGCCGTGTTTCTCTCTCCAGTCTCATTTCCACATATTCATGGGCTGGAGCCACCTTATCCCTCTTTCAGTTTCTTCAATACATTGAGCTCATTATCACTACAACATCAGGACCTTGGCACTTAACATATCTTTTAATGGAGGTATTTTTCATTCACCCTTGTATCCCTGCACGTCACCCAGCTCAAATGTTATTTTAGATTTCATCAAAAATATAATTTCCCACAACAACCCTTCCGTAACCACCCAGTCTTTGATACCATTCTCTTGCTTTTGCTCATAACTCTAATCATAATTTACAGTTATTTACTTAATTATGTGATTATCTGAGGCCAGGTGCAGTGACTCACACCTGCAATTCCAGAGCTTTGGGAGGTTGAGGTGGGAGGATCACATGAAGCCAAGAATTCAAGACCGGCCTGGGCAACATAATGAGACCCTGTCTCTACAAAAAATTACAAAACCAACTGTGGGGGCACATGCCAGCAGTCTCAGTACTTGAGAGACTGAGGCAGGAGGATCACTTGAGCCCAAGAGTTGGAGGCTGCAGTAAGCTATGATCATGCCACTGTACTCCAGCTTGTGAAACAGAGAGAAACCCTGTCTCTAAAAACAAAACCAAAAAATGTGATTAGCTTATTCGACTTTATCTTCCGCATTAGACTATACTCTCTGTGAGGGAAAGATTCATGCCTATTTTGTTCAACACTGTAGACCAGTGTTAAGGATAAGACTAGCACACAGCAGGTGCTCAAAAAATATTTGAGTGGATAAATAAATGATTGAACAACCAGTTTTTAAGTTTACCCTCCTGGTAATATATGAATTTTAAATAGGAAACAGCTGAATAAGGTTATAGTTTGAAATATATGAGGTTATATTACAAAATTATTTATAACAATTTCTAAAGTAGGGTTGATTATTTTGGACATTACTTGCTTTGCTTATAATCATCTATAATCAAATCTTACAAGCTGAAATGTAGTAAAAGGTTAATAGCTGCAAATACCAGATGGGTAGAGTAGAGGGAATTATAGAACTGAAATATTTGGGATTGTTTTTATACCTATTCATTTTTAAGCAATTGCATTGGTACTTTTGGTGGCCACCTGAGAAAGTGCCAAATATTCTGACATTTATTAGTGTTCCAGAGGATTTAACACATAAAGTATATCAGTTTGGGTTCACTGATTATTAGCAACATCATCTGGATAACCTGAACAAATAGAAAAGTTATTAAAAATATGAAGAACCATGATAGAACAAAATAAAGCAAAAATATGTGAGAAGCCAGAGTAGCTCCAGAGATGCACAGAACAGAAACTAATGGACAGGCTTGTCAGAACGGTCCTTTGTCCTGAACTGGCTCTATTCATTTTCTGTCTGCTCTTGCCCCATTGTGCTCCAAGTCTACTCTCTTGTGATGGAATCCTGTTTCCCTAGCTTCAGTCATCGTCTTTCGCTAGGGGAGGAATATTTTGCTAAGACTGCAGGCAATGCTGGGCATCCTCACCAAGAAGGGGAGTGAAAGTTAGAGTCAAAGATAAATGGTGACTACTGTTTAAAGGATGCATCGTTAGAGAATTGTTTCTTATGCTGGAGGTTGCATGGCTAGAGATCCTGGCCCTGCAGGTCTCTTGTCAATAAAGAATCAGCCATTCTGAAAGTATAAAACTCTTTCCCTTAATGTTCTTATTCACCATCTCATTGCCACCTCCCACTTCCCTATTGGTTTTTACCCACTATTCCTTGACTTTCACTCCTTTGTATCAATTCCCTTAAATGTATATAATCTATGAAGTCACTATCTCACTTGCCAAAAGCATATTTTAAGAGAAAAAAAATTGGAGCAGTATGGCTCAAATAGAAGGAAAGACATTTGAGAAAGAAAAAAAGGAATTATTGTTTTAAGGGCATGAATATCTTAATCCAGGAGTTAGCTAATGTTTTCCTGGTTTTTTTACATTTTATTTAAAAATAAGCAGTCTTTGTGACTCTTGGCAAGATATCTGCCATGGGGAAATACTTTGCAAGATTAGGAGAGAAAAGGAGAAAATCTGATTTTGTTTGAAAATTATAGCCCCAGAAAATAAAAGAGATAAATAAAGGCAGTGTTTCCCTAAAAAGCATGATATGTGCCACCAATAGTACACACCATGATTTCAGGTAGTTCTGCATACTGCACTAAATAACACTAAATACTACATAATGCGAAGGTAATTCCCTTTTCATACTTCTGCTTATATCAAAGAGGTATCTCGTCTGATGCTATTATGTTTTATCATAGTAATTCTTGATCATTTCTCTTTATAACAAAGATTAATCAAATCCCAGACCCAGCACTTTTATAACAGAGAATGTTAGTATTATGAGGTTGGTAGAACAAAACTGCAATTATTTTTGCACCAGCCCCATACATTTAAAGTAGGCATATACTTTTCTTTTTTGAATTTAAATTTCTTTTTTTTTTTTTTAGTTTCTAAAATGTTTGTGGGTATATAGTGGGTGTATATATTTATGAGGTCCATGAGATGTTTTGATGCAGGGATATAATGTGAAATGAGCACATCATGGAGAATGTGGGGTATCCATCCCTTCAAGCATTTATCCTTTGAGTTACAGAAAATCCAAATAGATTCTTTATTTAAAAATATACAATTATTATTGACTATAGTCACTCCATTGTGCTATCAAATAGCAGGTCTTAGTCATTCTATTTTTCTTTTGTACCATTAACCATCCCCACCTCCCCCATACCTCCACTACCCTTCCCAGCCTCTGATCACCATCCTTCTACCCTCTATGTCCATGAGTTTAGTTGATTTGATTTTTAGATCCCACAACTAAATCAGAACATGCGGTATTTGTCTTTCTGTGCCTGCCTTATTTCACTTAACGTAATGACCTCTAGTTCCATCCATGTTGTTGTAAGTGAAAGGATCTCATTCTTTATTATGGCTGAATAGTACTCCATTGTGTATATGTACCACCTTTTCTTTATCCATTCATGTTGATGAACACTTAGGTTGCTTCCAAATCTCATCTATTCTAAACAGTGCTGCAGCAATCATAGGAAGGAGTACAGGTATCTCTTCGATATACTGATTTCCTTTCTTTTGGGTGTACACCCAGCAGTGGGATTGCTGGATCATATGGTAGCTCAACTTTTAGTGTTTTGAGGAACCTCCAAACTGTTCTCCATAGTTGTACTAATTTACATTCCCACCAACAATGTACAAGGGTTCCCTTTTTTCCACACCCTAACCAGTGTTTGTTATTGCCTGTTTTTTGGATGCAAGCCATTTTAACTAGGGTGAGATGATATCTCATTGTACTTCTCTTTTTTTTTTCCTAGATAAAGTTACTTAGTGAGCCAATGTAAAGAAAAATAGTATTGCAAGATATACATGAATATGAAAGTAGCTAGGTATATACGAATATGAAAGCAGCTAGGCTGTGGTGTGACACACAAACATTTATTTCTTGCTCATATATAGTTGGCTGATATTCTGGAAAGCTCTAGAAGCAACTGTCCTCTGAGAGAACTTCTTGGTCAGTATGAAAGGAAAGGAGACAGCATGGAAAATTGCACACCAGCTCTTAAATGCTTCTAAGCTGAAAGTTTTACATACCGTCTGTACTCACATTTTATTGGTCAAAGCAAGACATATGGCCATGCCTAATTTCAAAGGAGTGTGGAAATGCAATCACCCTGAACATTTACTCAGGGAGGGGAATAACAATAATGGTGAGCAACGGTACTGTCTAACACCTATTTGAATGGCTTAAGTTTGAGGTTCACTGGTTTAAGGTATTATATTAATAAACAGACCAATAAGTAACTATATGAAAAAAATTGAGAAAATCCAGACACCTTTTGGTTCATGGATAGTACAGAATAAACTAGTCAACAGAATTCCCTTTTGGCATTTGATTTGGTTTTACAGAATTCATACAGTGATGTAACTTATTCACAAATAATAATTCTATCTCCTTGATATCTTATATTTTGTTTGTTAAGGTTTATTATACCATTCATCCAGAGCTTAAATGTGTTGTCTCTTTAATGGAGCAGATTTGTCCAGGTGGCAATATCATACCAGTGAGAGAGCATTCATTTCCTCTGCTCTTCTTGTCTTACAGACTTGGATTCACATGCTGGTCATCATTGGTAGCATCTTGTCCTATTTTTTATTTGCCATAATCTTTGGAGCCATGTGTGTAACTTGCAACCCACCATCCAACCCCTACTGGATTATGCAGGAGCACATGCTGGATCCAGTGTTCTATTTAGTTTGTATCCTCACAACATGCATTGCTCTTCTGCCCAGGTATGGTATTTTATCATTGAGGGAATAAATGTAATTATAGGCTAAGAATCCTTCAAGCAACTACTAAGAATGGTTGGCAGGCCACTCTGTTTAGTAGTGAGAAAGTCAATCTGTGTCCTTGTTAAAATATTGGTTTTAACTGTTTTATCAGAGAACAAAACTGACTTAAGCAAACTGAGAGATTGATATATCTCTCATGAAAAAGTTTATTCAGTTGACAGTTCACAGGGATAGGGTAGCTTTGCTTCACAGGGTTTTCTAAGGACCTAAATCCTTTTCTCTATCTTTTCACTTTGCTGTCTCCCAAGGGTCAGGCCCTTGTTTGGGCCCATTTTGTGCTGCTACAATGGTATACAACAGGTAACTTATAAACAGAAATTAATTGGCTCACAGTTTTGGAGGCTGAAAAGTCTAACATCAAGGCACCAGAAGATTTGATGATTCTGATTCCAAGATGGCACACTGAACACTGCATCTTCAGATAATGGAAGGGCAAAGAGGCAAAAGGGGGTCGAACTTGCCCTTTTATAATGGGATTAATCTCACTCATGAGGGTTCAACCTCATGACCTCTTAAAGGTCCTATCTCTTAATATTGTAAAAATGGCTGCTAAATTTCATCATGAGTTTTGGAGGGAGTAAACATTCCAACCATAGCAGCCCTCATCTGCATGACTGAAGATGACTCACCAGCTGATCCCCAACCCCGCTTGTCCCTGTATACAGGAATGAGAAAGTAGAGGGAAAGCAGCTTTGTTTTTGTATTTTTGTTTGTTTTTCTTGTAGTAGCATGAACCTACGAATGTACATTGTAACTGAGTGACTAAAATCTCAGGGTTTCTAAAGGCAGGAAGGGGAGAATGTGTATTGAGGGACAAGTAGCAATCTCTGCTACAATCTGTAAACACTGAACACTTTCAACTCTCCTGTCTTGAGTTCATTTATTAACCCCCCATCCTAGTTTAATCTGATTTATAATATTGTATGGGACGGAAATGACTCAGAAGAATACATGGATTTTTAATATATAGATTTTTGGAACTCAGAACGCATCATCTTTGCAGTTTCACAAAATCTGCTTAGCTGGAAAGATTATAACAAATAATTGTTCTGCTTTTTTTAAATATAAATGAGTTTTAATGGTGAGTTCACATTATTCTATAACAGCGTCAATAAACTGTGGCAAACAGGCCAAATTTGGCTACTGTCTGATTTCGTAAAAAAAGCTTTGTTAGAACATAGCCATACTCACTTACTTACATATGATCTATGACTGCTTTTGCAATACAACAGCAGAATTGAATAGTTCCAACAAAGATTGTCTGACTTGCAATGCCTAAAACATTACTATCTGGCCCTTTAAAAAGTTTGCCTGCTCTGATCTGTAACTGTATCATACTGCACAATGGACACAACCCTTTTTTTTTTTTTGCTGATGAATGTCTCTTCTTGAAATGCATAAGAAAACCCATCTGAGTTACTCAGTGGTACTTATACATAACAATATCACTGTGAAACTAAGATACTTCTATAATGCTCACTGCTATTGCCAGCTTCCAGATTAAAAACTGACAAGATGAACTTATAGAATTTCTGAAAAAAACAATTACTTTAAGGTTTTAGCTTTAAAAATTCTGGGCCTTAACAGTAGTGTTCTAATATTATTGTGGTAAGCTATAACATGACTCCCTAAAAGATTTCCATGTCCTAATCCCTGTAACCTATAAATGTTATCTTATGTGGCAAGGAAAGTACTTTGCATAAGTTATTACATTATGTATCTTGAGAAGGAGAGATTACTGTGAATTATCCACGTGGATCCTAAATATAACCACAAGTGTCCTTATAAGAAAGAGGCAGAGGCATATTTGACACAGAAGAGGAGAAGGCATTTTGATTATGGGGTCAGAGATTCCTTAGCCACAAGCCAAGAAATGTCAGAAGCCACCAGAAGCTGGAAGAGGCAAGGAATAGATTGTCTTCTAGAGGTTCCAGAGGGAGCATGGCCCTTCCAATGATTTTGGCTCAGTGAAGCTAATTTCATAATTTTTTGCTTTGAGAATATTTAGAGAATAATTTTTGTTCTTCTAAGCTACCAAATTTGTAATAACTTGTTATAGCAACCATAGGAAACTAATACAGATTTTGGTACCCAGAATAGTTTTCTGCTATAACAAATGCCTAAAACTGTGGAAGTGGCTTTGAAATTGGATAATGGGCAGAGGCAGGATGAATTTTGAGGCAAATAATAGAAAAAATCCTCCTGGTTTCCTTACATAGATTCTTGGTGGAAATACTGATGTTAAAGTTGTAACCAGTGATCTTGATAGCTACGTTTATTTATTAGTTCCAATTTTTTTTTAGATTTTTCTACATATACAGTAATGCCATTAGCAAGTAATGACCAGTGTATTTCTTTCTTTCCAATACTTAGGCACTTGATTTTTCTTATTGACCTGGCCAGGAAAGCTTGTCTTGTTTCTGATCCCAGAAGGAAAGGTTTCCATATTTCCCTGTTAATTATGATGTTTTATGTAGAATTTGATGACTATACTATTAACCAGAAAAACCTTGTTTTCACATTTAAAAAATACATAAATTTGTGTATCCATTGAGATAAGATTTTCTTTTTTATACTTAGTGTAGTAAATTACATTAATTGCTTTTATAATATTAAAATATTGTTGTATTACTGAAAAATTAAGTAACCGCTGGTGAGGTTTCAGAAGAAAATGAAGAAGAAGTCAGACAAAGCCTGTATCATCAGACATAGAAAACACTTATATCATCATACACAGAAGGTTGCTAGAAATATGAATGCTCAAGTGCACTGATGAGGACTTGGAAGAAAGTGAGAAACATGCTTTGGGAATTTGAGGGAAGTGGATCTTTCAAATATTGGCAGAAAACTTAGCTGAATTGTGTTCTACAGTAATATGGAAAGCAGAATTTGTAAGCAATGAACTTGGATATTTGGCTGAGGAGGTTTTTAAGCAAAGTGTTGAAGGTATGTCCTGATTTACTCTTACTGCTTATAATAAAATGTGAAAGGAAAGAGACTGAAGGGAAAACTGCTAAGCCACAAGGAGCTTGGTTTAGGAAATTCTCAGTCTATCCAGATTGGGAAAGTTGCAAAAATTAGGAGATTGACTGTTATAAGTATGCTCTGGAAAGAATTATGAGAGCATAGCTGGATTCTGCTAGTGCTGAAGAGATTAGGTATGTGATTCCTGGATCTCCTCAACAATTGCAGCAGTAACCAGGAAAAGAGATGAGGTTATACAGGAAAGATCTGGGGTGGCTCCTCTTATCTAGTGGCATGAATCCCAATGACATACATAGTAGAGTCATAAGATTTTTTGAGAATGTTATACCAGAAGAAATACAGCTTAGTCTAGGAAGGGACATGTTTGTGGTACCTTGTTACATACAATAGCCACTGGAAACTAGTACAAATAGATAACATTTTTAACACTTATTATGTGTCAACACTCTGCCTGTATTGTCTCATTTAACCTAACAAGCCTATGTAGCAACTATTTATATCTACTTTTATAGAGTTTACTGATTTTTTTGTTTTTTAATAAATACTTATATGGTAATTACTATTTTCTAATTGCTTTACAAATGTTAATTTATTCAATATTGTTTTATCTCCATTTAATATTAGAGTTCAGTTACCCTCCCCCTTTATATCAGGAGCCAAGTGGCCACCAGACCCTTTTATTTTTTTAATTGATTAGTATTTGGGGGGTTTTCATAATGCATTTGCAGTGAATTTAATTCTGGTGATGTTCCTTGTCACCTAGGTTTGTATACAGAGTTCTTCAGGGATCCCTGTTTCCATCTCCAATTCTGAGAGCTAAGCACTTTGACAGACTAACTCCAGAGGAGAGGACTGAAGCTCTCAAGAAGTGGAGAGGGGCTGGAAAGATGAATCGAGTGACATCAAAGAATGCTAACCAATCAGCTGGCAAGTCAGGAAGAAGACCCAGGCCTGACTCTTCTGATGTATTTGCAATGAACTCAGCAACTTCATGTGCTATTGAGCAAGGAAACTTATCTCTGTTTGAAACTGCTTTAGATCAAGGCTGCTGTGAAACTAAGGCCTTTGAGATGGCTGGACCCTCCAAAGGTTAAGAAAGCCAGATACACTCCTTGGAATTGCAAGTATTCTTTCAAGGTTGGAAGAGGGATTTTGAAAAGGTATCTCTTCAAGCAAGAATTTTTCCATAAGGGACAAGGCTTGGAAAAGCTGACATGATGATAATCATTATTGTATGTTTATATATACATTTGTAATAGAGGGCTAGAGTTTGACCTAGACAGAGTTTAAGAAAGTAAACAGAACCAAATGCTTTTGTAAAACTTTTTGGATTTTGTAAAAGCATTTTCATTCTTTTAGAAATTCAAATATTTTCAAGGGGAGTCATTTGAGATATATTTATTTCACTAGGAGATCTTATATTCTAGGGAAATGCTTTAAATGGGCAGGCTCTAGCCAGGCACAACGGCTCACGCCTGTAATCCCAGTACCTTGAGAGACCGAGGCGGGTAGATCACAAGGTCAGGAGTTCAAGACCAGCCTTGCCAACTTGGTGAAACCCCATCTCTAGTAAAAATACAAAAATTAGCTGGGCATGGTGGCGCACACCTGTAATCCCAGCTACTAGGGAGGCTGAGGCAGGAGAATTGCTTGAACCAGGACCCAGGAGGTGGAGGTTGCAATGAGCCAAGATCGCACCACTGCACTCCAGCCTGGGCTACAGAGTAAGACTCCGTCTCAAAAAAAAAAAAAAAAAAAAAAAAAAAAAAGAGAAAAAAATGAGCAGGCTCCAATCTGAATTTTTTAATTAAGGAAAAAGTAGTTTTTAGATGAATTGGTTAGGACTCAGAGGAAATATGGAAAAAAACGTTGTAGATGGTTAATTTACAGGTAAAGTCCCAAGAGCATTTTAAATAACAAGGTACCTAAAATAAGGTATACTTGTACTGCTTAAAATACAGTTAGTGCCTATTAATAGCTTTTTATTTCCTATGGGAAGATGCTTTTAGTCTTCTGACTGAAGATGTAGGCATACCTCTCTGCTCATTTCAGTGTTTTCCTGAGGTGGAGCCTTCATTGGAAAGGGAAAAGAGGGATTCTAGGGTTTCATCAGGGACCAGGAATGCATTCCTCTCTCAGCTTCCAGTCAAGAGAAGACCTTTTATGAGATGATATACCTCTTTATAGATGTTGTCAATTAGGAAACTGAAGCCATAGGTCAGGCAGACATCAGCTCTGCCTGTGGACCCATTGGGCAATTTCCTTTATTCTAAAACTGACAATAGCCTGATCAAAGTGATACAATCAATTTCAAAACAGTCTTCCAGAGACCACTTGAAGGTTCATAGTTTTTTACAATACCATGAGACTTTTCAGGTGTTGGAGCCTCTAAAATAAGAGATATAAACTGAAAATAATACAAGTTGTTCTCTGGAGGTTTCTATGAAGTTCTTAGAAAAATTTGGTTTTAAAATACATTTGAGGACAGGAATGTATACAGCAAGTTTACTGCTATTGCAAATCATGTATGCTGGCTTTAGTTGTAACAAAGAAACTGCTTTATACTAAGTAAGGCCAGGTGCTGTTATAAGATCATATATTCCTGTTGAAGTTCTTTTGAAATCCTATCTCTATTTATTGTATTTGAAAGTTGTCAGCCACTAATCATCTAGAATTTCCTTCCTGAGTCTCCATGCTCATATGCAGTGTCTACATCAAGGTCTTCTTAATGACTGCTATTCTCAGGGTTTAGTTTTCTACCTTCTGCCAACTATTCTGGTCTGACATTTTTGTGGCTTTCTATTATTATTGCAACCAGTCTTTTACATAAGCTGATTTCTAGAACTTTCAAAATCTACATAGCTAATGGAAGCTGCTTTCTGCTTTCTTATGACTTTTTTTTAAATAAACTGTTTCATAAATCATGTATACTGAAAAACTGTCATCACTCGTAAACATTTGCCGAATCCAACTATCATTAGTACCAGAACTTAGAAGGAAAGTCACGAAGCATGCCTTTTACCAGCATATTGCTTTTGCCTTTTCTTATATGGAAAATCGCTGATGTTATATCATTTATTATCCTCATAGCAGCTGGCATTCATTCCCTGAGATTGTCATCTTCTGATAAATAATAATTTAGAGATATGTTCAGTTGTAAATAAAAAGGTTAGACTCTGAGGACAAAGAATGAGCTAAAAACACTAAGAAAAAAGATCAATTTTCAGAATGCCAATTATCTGTACGTATGAATAGAGAAAAATATTGAGTGTTAATGTTATGGGGTCACAATCTCGTATCCACAATTCCAAAATCTCCAAACCTCTGAAAACTTAAATATTTTTCATAAATTAGGCATAAATTCAATGTCCTGAACAAATATAAGGCTATTTATATACTTTACTTAATGTAATCTTCATATACTTTGCTACAAAAATGTTAATATATTTCATTACTGAGTGCTAAACTGTATTTCTTTTTAAAAATCGAAAAATTTTGAATTCTGAAACACATCTGGACCTTAGGCTAAGGAGGTTGGAATCTGTATGAAGCCTTGTAAAGGGTGACATTTATAAGTCAATACTCTTTTACGGAAAGTTACCCAAGCTGATGTGATCTGGTGGTGTGTATTTCACCAAATTTGAGGGGACCAAGTATTATATCATTGCTCTCAGTATATAAAGAAAATTGATTAATAGTATATATATTTGGAATATAACCTTATTACAAAAGATTTATAAAATATTTGTGTTGGGTTCCTGAAATTTACCCTAGATGTTAAAGATCTGTGCGCCCTTACCAGGACTGAAGTTCTCACTGAACACTCAGTGGGCAATTTGAGACTATTAGCAACCTCTAATTTCAGACCAGTCAAGGAGCCATTGGTCCTCTAAAATAAAAGAGCACACACATACCTGTGAGAGTGAGATATAAGGGAGGTGAATTGTGACTGGCAAACAGGGTGCCAGCACGCTGTTAAAGAGACGGAAACAATTTCCTAGGACTTGCTACCCATATCCATTAAAAAAAAAAGCAATTAGACCATTTTATTTGTATTAAGAATTATTTAAAATAAGTATAATATGTATATTTCACTGAACCTAAGTTGAGCAAGGCTAAAAGTTATTACATTAAGAATGTACCTACAACTATAACAAAACTGACATATTTTCTTGAACTTTCATACAATTGTGACCACAATTCAGTTGCTAGATTTTACATTCTCCTTAGCTTTATACAAACTGCAAGACAGGAGATGAATAATATGGAAATTATTAAAACAACTTTTTGAATTTCATATATGTTTACACATAGAAAAGTTACAAAAATACATGTATAAAATTGCTGGTTGTATCTATCTGGAATGCTGAGGCAGTCCAGGTTGCTGGTGGAGGTTAGTAGGAAATCCTAGTTGTTTAAAAGGCAAAATGGATGCCTGGCTAATTAAATCAGGTATGTGTGAAGATTTGTGTTTTAAAGCTTTTTTAGTGTGAAAAATACTTTTAGCCACTAATTGCTTCAGAAATTGATTTTCATAAAGTGTCCTAGTGCTTAAAATCATCTATAATTTTAATTACCATTGAGAAGAAACCAGATATTAAACATCTTTTGGGGAAAGTTACAAAATGTTTTACTCCATGCAAAGTTTTACGGTGCTTTAAAGTATAGTTTTTATGACTTTGTTGGTACAGATGAATGCAAGAAAACTGAAAAATATTTAGTTGAGCGACAGATGCAATTTAATTTTCTTTTTAAAAAATTACATCTCTCATCTAAATTCTCCTTTGCAAAGCTTATATCCAGTTCTTTGCCACGTAAGTACAACAAAGTATTGCCTGTAAATGTCAACCTAGCTGTTGCAGTCTCAGTCAGCCAACTGATATACACTGAACAAACCCAGCTATGGGGAAAGTTCTATAGAAACTTTTCTATAAAATTACAAGCTTGATATACATCCAGAATGGGGATTCTGTAATGCAAGTGTTAATACTGATCTCTAAAGAACTTTGCATTCAATATGTCTTGCTACCTATATGGATGGCATTAGTCTTTTATTGCTGTCTTTTATCAGTTCTCAGAATTATGCAAACATCAGAAGAGTAATAGTAAATACTTTAAACGTGTAAATTATCTTGGCTTTTAATAAATCAAAAGCAAGTCTCCAATGTTAACAGTGAAATTTACCGCTATGCTACTGAGCTTGAGAAACAAAAACTGGCAGAGATAATTAATCAGCCTAAATCTCTATATCTTTTTTGTGATAGTATAAAAGAGAACATTCCATAACCTGCTATTGTAGCACCTGCATGATTTTAAATCTCTCTAGAGTTGATAATTGTGTGCTACAGTCATGGTTAGGCCTGGCAAAAGAACAAAGTCTGCTTTGCTTTGTTTTTTGTAAACCCTTTCATTGAACTTGAAATAAGAGAAAAATGAAGGTGAAAAAATAAGTCGAAGAAAATTAGTCCAAAACAAACATGGAAATTTGCAGTACATGGTTGAGCATTTCTGTCCATGAAAAGTGCTTCTGTACAGCTCTCTGCAGGAAGCTCTTCACAAAGTCAAGAAGACCATGTTCTGTTCGTGTAGCTGGCAAAAGTCTCTGACCATCCTTATGATTATTTTAGGAGAAAGGTCTGGATGTATATCTGTCTTTTGATCCATTCAATGAAATATGACACATTACTATAAACACCAGGCCCCAGGACTTTGGAAAAGCAGACAGAGCCCCATGAAGTTAATCCAAATAATGTCCACTGTCCTCCAGGGTGCTCACAAACAAGAGGCCCACCACTGTCGCCCTGTAATGAGTAGTGATAGGAGTTAGTAACTGGTATTTCAGAGCCTTAATGTGTGTCCATTAACCAACTTGGAAAATTTCAACAAAGCTTTCCTTGTCTGCCTGTGGAGGAATTGTGCTTTCCACTGTAAAAATGGAACTTCCAAATAAATATCTTAACCTCTGATCATTAAAAGGGTGGAGTGGCTTGGGAAGAAATTATATTTTTTCCCACCAGGAAATTATAAGACTTTTTCAGGCATTTTCTGCACTTACAAAAATATGTCATAAAGTTTTCAAAAAGTACCAGAACTAATTATCTCAAAATTGACCTCATTTTTTAAGCTTGTTTTATCTTATAACTGTGGAAAGTACCCAAAATGGAATAAAGATCTCCACACACACAGTACTACAAACATATTCTAAAATACCTATTTTTAAAATTCTTGTTTTGTGAATGAATGCATTAAGTATAACACAATTTGGGGTTCCTTACCTCACTTCTTAATAGTTCTTAGGACTTTTTGATTTGGCATAGTTAAATAAAAATTAAGACCACTTAAAATTATTTTAAATGAATATTTTCATTAATAGCCTATATTTTATTTCATATATATAGGGATTTTCATTCTTGATATTTAAGGATTCCAGTTAATTTTATCATTAACTATATTCCCCCAGCATTTTATCATTAACTATCTCCCCCAAATATGGTTAATGATAAAATGCTATAGGATTAGAGATAGTAATGTTTGCTACATCTGAAAAGAAATGTGTATTCTGCACTGCCTGAAAAAAGAGGAGTTGATACCATGGAAAATAAATAAATAAATATGTGAATTTATTGTGGAAAGTTACAAATATTCCTTGACCTATAAGACTTTCAAACTTAGAAGCATATCTATGGTTTTCCTACTTGGCATTGTTGAAGAAAATAGGAATAATGTTTCTCGATGCTCTTCTAAACATTTTCCATGTGTTAGCTCATTTAATCTTTATAAAATACCTAACAGTTTATATTATTTATTTTAATAATATCTGTTTTGGAGATGATTAAACTGAAGCACAGGTTAAATAACTTGTTCATTGGCAGAGGCCGGATTTTAATCCAGGCAGTCTGGTAACAGGACTCAAACTCTGTAACTACTAGTCTACCCTGCTCTTAGGAATGTTAATTAATATTATTGCTATGAAAGGGAAATTGGGCCTGACATGGTGGCTCATGCCTGTAATCCCAGCACTTTGGGTGGCTGAGGCGGGCAGATCGTTTGAGGTCAGGAGTTCCAGACCAACCTGGTCAACATGCTGAAGCCCTGTCTCTATTAAAAATACAAAATTCAGTTGGGTGTGGTGGTGGAAACCTGTAATCCCAGGTACTCTGAAGACGGAGGCAGGAGAATCACTTGAACCTGGGAGTCGGAGGTTGCAGTGAGCTAAGGTCATGCCACTGCACTGCAGCCTGGGAGACAGAGTGAAATTCTGTCTCAAAACAAAAAAGAGAAATTAAAATTTTGATTGTGCTGTATGCTTTTGTGTAAGTGGTGATCTTTAAATTCGTAACTTTCCAATGCCCTAACCCAAAATCATAAGCACAGAACTTGCAAGATCCTGAATAAATTTTTCTGCTGAGACCCTAATTAAATTTTTTTTAAAAAAGCAAAATTTCCTTGTTACATGTATATAATGCATATACAAAAACGCAAAATTTCCTGGAAACATTTTACAAATTGTTTTCACAAATTTCATATTCCTTGGGATATTCCATTCTTGATCTCTTCTTACATAAAAAAAACTAAGGCACTTGGTTACTGAAGTGGAACTATTATGTCAGAGGGTGATTAAAATGGAACATGTTTAGAATGTCAGCACATTTTCACTTCCATATCAGACATTTAATAAAATAACTATTTAGCGTCTACTCTTTGCAAAGTTCTGTGCTGGCTATAAACAAACGAATAAGGCACTGTGTTTGTCCCAGAGCAGCCAAAAGTTGGCTTGGGTAACAAGGGTCACATGAAAGCAAAATCTAATGGCTAGAAAGAGGAGTTCAAAGGAATGAGTGATGACTTCCAGGTGGAGAGGATAAAAAATGTCTTCCTGAGATGCTGGTTTTGAGTTAGGCTCAGTGAGGCAGGTAGACATTCCATTAGGTGCAAAACAAAAGGTGAAAAGCAAGCAATTCAAAATGAAAGGGAGACTGCCGCTAAAGGCACACTGATCTAGTCTGTTGTTTTGGTTCTCTTTGTCATATTGGGCTTGAAGCCAACATTTACATTTGGCTTCAATATTGATTTCTAGATTGTCAAGAGGAACCCACACTTCATTATGTCCTGTAGATACAATTAAGGAAAATAATATTTGTCATTCAATAGAGGTTTAAGTAGAAAAATTTGCTTCTGATCCAATAAAAAGTAGGTTTTGTTTGTTTTGTTTTCTACCTGCAGTTGTGTTCGAGAATATCTGGTATGCATTTAATATCCCCACACCACTGAACTCTCACTACCAAAGAAGTTGGCAAGACCTGGTTCCTATTAGGCATCATTTTAAGAACATGCCCATGCCTGTGTCTGTGGGCCTTCAGGTCTCTATCAAGGAATCACCTCCCTTCCCCTCCATTAGCAATTGCCAAGAGATGATCTTGAATATGTGCCAAGAGGTGCTAATTTTTGGTAAACCTACAAATGACATTGGAGAAAGGGAGAAATATATTTATATTAATCATTGCTGCCAGACTGCCTGGTTTCCTATCCTCCCTCTACCACCTTCAGGCTGGCTGATCTGGGGCAAATTACTTAACCTCCTGTATTCTTGATCCGCTTAGGGAAAATAAAGATACCACCCTACGGGTTGATTATGATAATTAAATGGGTTAGCAGAAAGCATTTTGCAGAGAGCCTGAAACATCATAAGCACTAAACTGATAGAAACTGATAGATGTGAATATTGGTGTAATTACTATTCATTGGATGTCTAAGTATGTGCCAGATATCATACACAGATATGTGAAAGATATGGGCTTTCAAAGATACATTTACTCAGTTAATCCTCAAAACACCCTGGAAAATGGACAGAATTAGCCCCATTTTATTCATGAGAAAGCTATCTAGAGAGGTTAGATAACTTCCCCAAGTTATACTGGTCTTACTAACAGAGATGAGCTCTAACCCAGATCTTTCAGGCTTCCAATCCTGTGCCCCAGGCCCACATATTGCTGCCTCCTACAACATTTTATTCTCGGCCTGAAAAATCAAACCTGGTCCTCCTGTACAGAAGGGAGGGATTCCTTTACCACCACCCGTCTCATCAGGATGATTTGTGGCCATGAGGCAGAAAGGAGGGTGGTCTCAGCAAAACACCAAGAGAGCTGTCTGCCTCCCTTTTTCCCATGACAACTGTCTAAGGAATCACCACAGGGCCATTTTCAGTACCCTGATTTTTCCATTCTAAAATGGATCCTCAAAAATATAATTTATTTACGTTGAGTTAGTGTTTAAGAGCATTATTGTATCTTTTCTTCATTACTAAACTGTAGGGGGCAGTTTACTCCAAAGTAGTAAAATAACAAAGGTGCTTCACAGCAGCATAGTATAATAACTGTTTTCCCCAGTTTTTGTTATAAGCTTATTTGAGCACTTGCACTTTTCCTTCCTTTCCTGGGAGCCAGTCCAGTATAACGTTCGATGAGTGTCTATTAAGTTTAAATAAAAACACATCTCTACACTATTATGTTAATATGTTCTACAAACTCTCAAGGCCATGAATCCTGAGTATCTAAAGGTTGAGTTCAGTGATATTTGAGGACATACTGGCGATCAAGTGAGCACCTATCATCCAAGTGGCGACACCAGTGTGATGACCCCTGAGACAGAGGCAGTCCTGTCTCACACCCTGCACGTTGGGGTGTTGATGTACGCCTTAATGCCATCACCCTAATGGCTGACAATGTCCTCTGGTGCCTACCCTGCTTCCTGGGGCAGCCAGGTGGAAGCCATGGTTACTGCTACCTCCTCTTAGAACCTCATTTATCCTACCCACTGAAGTGGTTGAATGAGATGAACAGGAACAATTGTTTTTCTCCTGTTGCTGACCAAGGATGATGTGCTCCATAAAGTAGATGAGGCAGTAGAAGGTACTCTAAATAAAGAGGATGGGTGTAATTAGGGGGATTGCTCATGTACCCACTGCAGGAAAATGTGCCGTTAATAATTAAACATTTGGCAACAAACAATTTTCAAAACGTTTACAAAGGGCCATATATGAGTGATAATGAGTTTACGGGAATCCACTGAAGTTACTGCTGAACTGAATCTCCTTGGTAACCAGAAAGCAACTTACCATGCATGAATCAACTGTGCCAGACTCATAGCCAGCACATATCATCCGAGTGGTGATCGTCTTCATGTCAAAGTAGGACTGACACTGTTCCAGAGAAATAATGCGGACCTCTCCCTCTTGCAGCTTAAAAGGCACTGAATTAAAAAAAGAAAGAAGAATACATATATGATGGTAAATGGCTCAAAAGTGAGGCTAGCCATATGAAATGCAAATATCATATAAATATTTTTATGCCAAGAGAACCATATTCTTCATTTGAAATGTCATTTTATAAAGACACAGCTGGTTTGGAATCAGAATTTTCCAGTTAGAAGTATTCATTAGCAATTATCTGGTGAAACTTCTTTATTTTATTAATGGGAAAACCGAGGCCCAGACTGGTTAAGTAAGTTGGTTCATGTTTATCATATGCTACAACAAAAACAATAGCTACTACAAAGAAAAAAAATCAAGCCAGAGCTCTGCTGGCTGCCAGGTAGGAGGCTGCCAGCTCAGCATCAGCTCGGCATGATAGTCCTGCTCTGCTAAAGTAGAGAAAACCTGTTTAATCTAACAGGGAAGGGTTGTTCTATTCTTGATTAAAATAGTATGTCTCAGCATGTGCCCCAGCAGCCATTACTTGATGTAAGAACCTCTAATCTTAGAGGATATGACAGAGAGATGTCGAAAAGCACAAAGCCATCCCTTGGTATTAACAGAGAGAATATGTGAATTCCATCTTGCTTGAAAGTTCTTGAAGAATGACAATGGATTTCTTAAAGGAAGACAGTGTGAATCTTTTGCTGTTTAGCCATTCTGAAAATTACACACACTGTTCTTCTTTTAAACAGTGATGATGAAGCATCACTGGGTACCTTATTGGAAGAAAGAGTCATTTTTAGAAAAATCAGTGGATGCAGACAGTGGAAGTTTAATAGGTTGTCAAAAGAATAAGAACAATAGCTAACATTTATTGAGCACTAGTGGGTCTCATTGCCTTTAATCTTTACGAAAATCCTATGAGTAAGGCAGTTGCTATTTTCTTCCATTTTATAGTAAGCTTGAAAGTGTTATAGTCAGATCAATCAGATCCTTCTGACTGAATTCAGCAGATCTTTGCTTTTTTTTTTTTTTAGACAGGGTCTCATTCTGTCACCCAAGCAATGGTGCAATCTTGGTTCACTGCAGCTTAGACCTTCCAGGCGCAAGAAATCCTCCTACCTCAGCCTCCCAAGTAGCTGGGACTACAGGCACACACCACCACTCCAAGCTAATTTTTTTTTTTTGGTAGAGACAGAGTTCCACCATGTTGCCCAGGCTGGTCTCAAACTCCTGGGCTCAATTCATGCTATGCTACATGTGTGGGGTGTGCATTATGTTGCACTATTGCTCTGAGTTAATACGGATATTGTAGGAGGAATATAAGCAGAAACAATATAAAGCATATTCTGCTCTTAAATTACAGTATTAATTAATCATAGCTTTGAAAAAAAAACAGATGCATAGGAATGGTAACAGCATGTCCAACGTTGTCTTCAAAATTGTTACATGTGAGTTTTTTTGAAAAAGTCATTGACTTCTGCCTGTTGACTTTTCCTTTCCATTCTTTAATTGATGAAATAGAAAAGAAGCTCAACTCAGCTCAAGACTTATCTGACTAAATTTTAAGAAAAAAAAATCCTTCAAATATACAATTTCCAAGGCCAGTAACAGAATGCCAAAATACATTATCATTCTTGAAAGGCATGGCACTACACTGGATGTGGTCAGAGTAGGCAGCACTTACAGTTTTTTTTATAAAGCCTCATTGATTCAATTCTTATTCTAAATTTTAAATAAGTCGAACTGAATGTAAGAGTCCATTGTGGAGGTTGAGAGTAAGTAAATAGCACAAACTTTTAAATTTCTATGTGCTTTATATGTTTAAGTCATTTACAGAGCCAAACTATTTAAATCAATTTAAATAGGCATATAGCAAATCAACATGCTTTCTTGAAGGACTTATAGGTTGTGCTACAGATGTTGACAAGACCAAATCATAACATAGAACTGGAAATATGACCATGCAGCTTGACTGCAGAGATTCCCAGTGACTGTCTCTATCAATGATTTGGGCTATCTGCAGGCAGAGAGAGACAGTCCAAAGCACAGTTCACTGACAGGTCTCCTCCTGCAGCAAGGAAGCTCCAAAACATTGATAGTAGCTTCCTGGAGAGAGATTCTGAGGTGTGGAGAGGGATTTTTGAGGTTGCATCTGAGCTTGGCAGTTTTAAATGCCATGGTTCATTATTAATGTCTATGATTTGCACAGCAGAGGAAGTATGACACATCGCCAAGTATTTACCATTTGTGGCTATCTTTTTGTAAGAGAAAATGGGAAATTATGGCCAAAATCTAGGTAGAAACACAGTGTTTCTCAGGCTCCTAAAGATCCTGGCTGATATAGTTTTGCTGTGTTCCCACCCAAATCTCATCTTGAATTATATTTCCCATAATCCCCACATGTCATGGGAGTGATCTGGTGGGAGGTAATTAAAACACAGGGGTGGTTACCCTCATGCTGTTCTCATAATTGTGAGCGAGTTCTCATGAGGTCTGATGGTTTTATAAGGGGCTTTTTCCCACTTTTGCTTGGTACTTCTCCTTGCTGCTGCCATGTGAAGAAGGACACGTTTGCATCCCCTTCTGCCATGATTGTAAGTTTCCTGAAGCCTCCCTAGCCCTGCAGAACTGTGAGTCAATTAAACCTCTTTCCTCTATAAATTACCCAGTCTCAGGTATGTGCTTATAGCAGCATGAGAATGGACTAATACAATGGCTTACTTTTGTTGCCCATGTGGCCCCAGCCTGTAATATAGCAATACGTATCAGGCTCTAGCCACTGCTCCGGGCTGGGCAAGCAGACGGGCCGAACATAGCCAGTCTCATTGATGTCTTCACTTAGCTCAACAATGCTGATGTCATAGTCCACCACTGCTCGACTGTAGCGGGGATGCAGGATGATGGTCTTCACAAAGCGTGTCTGCATGAACACTGATGGATGGTCCAGATTGTTGATGCCAAGCACCACTTTCCAAACTGCAGCATTCTCTCTCCTAAAATAATAATTCAAGAGCTACTGGCATCTTAAATTCTAGTTTATCTTGTAAAATTCACATGTAATTTTAAAGCATTTTATTTACGTAAATAATGGCTACTTTCATGCCCACCTCTCAATGTATTCTTATAAGAGGCATTTATATAATAGCCTGAGTGATTAGTAAATAAGGATTATTGTTGTAGAAAGCATAGCTCATGATTCTTGAATGGGGTTAGTCTTTTATTTTTTTTTTTGAGACAAGAGTCTCACTCTGTCGCCAGCCGCCAGGCTGGAGTGCAGTGGCGCAATCTCAGCTCACTGCAACCTCTGCCTCCTGGGTTCAAGCAATTCTCCTGCCTCAGCCTCCCGAGTAGCTGGGTCTACAGTCACATGCCACCACTCCCAATTAAACCCCATCTTCAATATATATATATATATATATATATATATATATATATATATAATTTTTGTATTTTTAGTAGAGATGGAGTTTCACCATGTTGGCCAGGATGGTCTCGATCTCTTGACCTCATGATCTGCCCACCTCGGCCTCCCAAAGTGCTGGGATTATAGGCGTGAGCCACCACGCCCAGCAGGGCTAGTCTTTAACATAAAACTTGTTCAGTTTCTGGCTAGCCATGTGCAGAAAGCAGAAACTGGACCCCTTCCTAACACCTTACACTAAAATTAACTCCAGATGGATTAAAGACTTAAATATAAGACCTAACACCATAAAAACCCTAGAAGAAAATCTAGGCAAAACCATTCAGGACATAGGCACAGGCAAGGACTTCATGACCAAAACACCAAAAGCATTGGCAACAAGGGCCAAAATAGACAAATGGGACCTAATCAAACTC
>CAUYLG010038494.1:0-45744 GCA_963573385.1 Cacajao melanocephalus
TGGCTCCTCCGCCGGGAATCTCCTAGTCTGTGGGCAACAAAAATTCGTCTGAAAGTGCGGCGTCCACTCGCTCTCTGCGCTTTCACTGGGAGCTACAATCCTGAGCTGTTGTTAATCGGCCATCTTGGATCTCTCCCAGAAAAGAATTTTAATAAAATTCGATACCTCTTTATGTTAAAAAAAATCCTCAACAAATTAGGTATTTAAGGAGCATACTTCATAATAACAAAAGCCATCTATGACAGACCCACAGCCAACATCATACTGAATGGGCAAAAGTTAGAAGCATTCCTCTTGGAAAGCAGAACAAGACAACGATGGCTACTCTCACCATTCCTATTCAACATGGTGCTAGAAGTCCTAGACATAGCAAGCAGGCAAGAAGAAGAAATAAAAGGCATTCATCTAGGAAGAAAGAAAGTCAAGTTATCTTTGTTTGCAGATGATATGATGTTATACTAGAAAACCTGATTGTCCCTGCCCCAAAGCTCCTAGATGTAATAAAACAACTTCAGCAAAGTTTCAGGATGCAAAATCATTGCATAAAAATCAGTAGCATTTCTATACATCAACAACCTCCTAGCTAAAAGCCAAATCGAGAATGCGATCCCATTCACAATAATGACAAAAAGAATAAAATACCTATGAGTACAGCTCACCAGGGAGGTAAATGATCTCTACAATGACAAGTGCAAAATACTGCTCAAAGAAATAATAGCTGACAAAAACAAATAGAAAAACATTTTATGCTCATTGTTTGGAAGAATCAATATTGTTAAAATGGCCATACTACCCAAAGGAATTTACAGATTTAATGCTATTCCTATCAAACTACCAAAGACATTCTTCACAGAGTTGGAAAAATATATTTTAAAATTCATATGGAATGAAAAGAGAGCTTGAATAGCCAGGGCAACCCTAAGCAAAAAGAACATAGCTGAAAGCATCATGTTATCCAACTTCGAACTATATGGCAAAGCTACAGTAATCAAAACAGTATGGAACTGGCACAAACAGACAGATAGACCAATAGAACAGAACTGATAGCCTAGAAATAAAGTTGCACACCTACAATTGTCTGTTCTTCAACAAAGTTGACAAAAACAACCATTAGGGAAAGGAGTCCCCTCTTCAGTAAATGGTGCTGGGATAACTAGGTTGCCATATAAAAAAGATGGAAACTGGACCCTTTACACCATATACAAAAGTCAACTTAAGATGGATTAAAACTTAAATGTAAAATGTAAAACTATAAAACCTCTAAAATATAACACAGGAAATACTATTCTGGCTATAGACCCGGGCAAACATTTCATGTTAAAAACTCCAAAAGCAATTTGAAAAAAAAAAAAAAAAAAAAAAAGTGACACATATGAGCTAAACTAAAGTGCTTCTGCACAGCAAAACAATCAACAGTAAATAGTCTACAGAATAAAAGAAAACATTTGCAAACTATGCATCCAACAAAGTCTAATATCAAGAATTTATAAGACACTCAAACTAATTAGCAAGCAAAAAACAATCACTTCATTTAAAAGTGGGCAAAATAAATCAACACTCTTCAAAAGAAGACATACATGTGCCCAATAAACACATAAAATTGCTCAACAACACTAATAATTAGAAAAATGGAAATCAAAACCACAATGAGATACCATCTCACACCAAGAACGGTTATTACTAAAAAGTCAAAAAATAACTGATGCTGGCAATGTTGTTGAGAAAAGAGGACATATACATCGATGGTGGGAATGTAAGTTAGTTCTCACTAACTTCTATATTATGGAAAGCAGTATGGCAATTTCTCAAAGAGCTAAAAACAGTAATATCATTCAATCTAGCATTCCCATTATTGGGTATATACCCAAAGGAATATAAATTGCTCAACCATATAGACACATGCATGCATATGTTCATTGAAGCACAATTTACAGTAGCAAAGATATGGAATCAAGCTAAATGCCCATCAATGATAGACTGGATAAAGAAAATATGGTACATATATGCAATGGAGTATTATGCACCCATAAAAAAGAATGAGATCATGTCCTCATGGATGAAGCTGGAGGCCATTATTCTAAATGAACTAATGCAGGAACAGAAAACCAAATACTGCATGCTTCATTTATAAGTGAGAGCTAAATATGAATGCAAAGAAGGGAGTAGACGTGGATGAAAAGAAGGGAGCAACAGACACCAAGACCTTCCTGAGTGTAGTGGTTGGGAGAAGGGAGAGGATCAAAAAACTACTTACTGGGTACTATGCTTATCACCTGGGTAAGAAAATAATGTGTACTACAAATCCCCGTGATATACAATTTACCAATGCAAACCTGCACAGGTACCCCTGAACCTAAAATAATAATTTTCAAAAAAACTTGGAAAAGAAATTATCCATGACTTTGGGAAAGCAGGATTTTTCAGCTAAAATATCAGAGTGACTCTTTGCTCTGGCTGATTCATGAGCAGCTGCACAATCTCCCATTGACTTATGCACAGATTCAGCCTGCTATGACTTCATTGTGGTTATAAACAAGCACAGTGCCTGAAACTAACAAATGGCCACATTATTAAATCAATTGTTCCTAAAGGGGAAAAAATAAAGAATAAAGAAAAAATTACGTTGCAAAAGAAAGCCAATTAAATTTTGATGGGGACTGCATTAAAAGTCTGTGGTTCTCTTTGGAGTATTGCCATGTTAACAGTATTAAATTTTCCAATTAATAAATATGTGATGATGTTCCACTTATTTAAGTCTTCTTTATAGTTACTTAGCAAAATATTGCAGTTTTTGATGTAAAAGCCTTACATCTCTTAGTTAAATATATTTCTAATTATTTTATTCTTTTGATGCTATTATAAAGGGATTTTTAAAAATTTCCTTTTTGAATTCTTCATAGCTAGTGTATGCAACTGATTTTTTTCCTTATAAAGGTTTTATTTTACATGTTTTATTTTTTAAGGAATTATAGTTGACATATAATGATTGCCAATTTTATGGGGTACAATGTGATGTTTTGACACATTGTGTAATGATCAAATCAAGGTAATTAGTATATTCATTTCCTTAAATATTGACCATTTCTTTAGGATGAGAATATTTTTTAAAAATATTTTTTTGCCATTTTGAAATATACGTTACTAAGTCCAGTGATCCTATTATGCAATAGAAACACCAGAATCTATTCCTATCTAACTCAGCTTTGTACCTGTTGATCAATCTGTCTTCATCTCCTCTCCCAACCACCCTCCCTACTCTCTAATAAACATTATTCTACCCCCTTCATCTATGAGAACAACATTTTAGATTCCACATATGAGTGAGATCATATAGTATTTGTCTTTCTAAGGCTTATTTACCTTAACCAGACATTAAGTGTCTGGTTAATAATGTGGGACATTATTACTTATAATGTTCCACAGGTTCATTCATGTTGCCAACAATGACAGAATTTCACTCTTTTTTATAGCTGAATAGTATTCCATTGTGTATATATGACACATTTTCTTCAAACTGTTCATCTGTTAATGAACATTTAGGATGCTTTTATATCATGGCTATTATGAATAGTGCTGCAATAAACATAGGAGTGTAGTTATTTCTTCAACATACCAACTTCATCTCCTTTGGCTACATACTTGGTAATGGTATTGCTGGATCACATGGTAGAGATGTTGAGCATTTATTCCTATGTTTGTTCATTTACATGTCTTCTTTTGAGAAATGTCTGTTTGGGTCTTTTGTCCATTTAAAATCAGGTTATTCATACTTTTGTGGTTGGGTTGTTTGAGTTCCTTATATGTTTTGGATATTAACCCTTCATCAAATATATGATTTCTTATAGTTATAGGAAGAAAGGTAAAATGTGGACAGGGGGAGAGGGCAAAAGGGAATCCAAATAGTGAGGCTGTAACCTTCTCACAACCATAACATAATAACACCTGGCACAGCACGGGGTACAAAGTAGGCTTTCTTTTTATAGGTTGTCTCTTTGGTTTATTGATTGTTTCTTTTGTTGCACAGAAGCTTTTTAGTTTGATGGAATCTCATTTGTTTATATTGGATTTTGTTGCTTGTGCTTTTGGGGTTTTATCCAAAAACTTCCTGCCTAGAAGCTTTTCCCCTGTGTTTTCTCTTTTACTAGTTTTGCAGTTTCGGGTTTCAATGCCTTCAATTCATTTTGAATTGGTTTTTGGATATGGTGAGAAATAAGAATCTAATTTTTTCCTTCTGCTCATGCTCATTCAGTTTATCCAGCACCATTTATTGAAGAGATTGCACTTTTTCCATTTTGGGTACTTGGTACCTTTGTTGAAAATCAATAAGCTGTAAATGAGTGGGTTTGTTTCTAGGCTTTCTCTTTCGCTCCATTAGTCTATGTGCCTGCTTTTATGCCAGTATCTTAGTACTTTGTTTACTATAGCTTTGCAGTGTGTTTTGAAATTGTACAGTCTGATGCCACCAGGTGTGTTTGAAGACTGCTTTGGTTATTCAAGACCTTTTGTGATTCCATAAACATTTTAGGATTTCTTTTTCTGTTTCTTTGAAGAGTGGCATTGGTATTTTCATAGAGATTGCATTGAATTTGTGGATAACTTTGTGTAGTATGTACACTTTAATAATATTTTTACAATTTATAAACATAGAATGTCCATATTTTCCTATATCCTTAATATTTCTTTCATCAACGGTTAATAGTTTTTATTACTGAGATCTTTCACTTTCTTGGATAAATTTGTTCCTATGATTTTTGTTTTTGGTAGCTCCGGTGTAAAATGGAATTACTTTCTGGATTCCTTTTTCAGATAATTTGCTATTGGCATTTAGAAATGCATCTGATTTTTGTATGTTGATTTTGTATCCTGTGATTTCAATGAATTTATGTATTAGGTATAACAGTTTTTGGTGGAATCTGTGAGGTTTTCTATACATAAGATCATGTCTATAAACAGGGACAACCTGACTTCCTCCACTTAAGGTTGGATGTCTTTCATTTCTTCCTCTTGCCTGATTGCTCTGGCTAGAACTTACAAGTGACTTTTGTGTGTTGGTCTTCTCTCTTGCAACATTGCTGAATTTGTTAATTAGCTCTAATAAGTTTTGGTATCAGTTCCTTAGAATTTTCTCTATGTAATGCAATGTCATCTGTAAAGACAGTTTTACTTTTTCCTTTCTAATTTGAATACATTTTTTTTATTCTTACTGCTCTGCATAAAACTACCATTACAATGTTGAAAAGAGGTGAGAACAGAGGATCCACTTGTCTTGCTTACAATCTTAGGGTAAAGGTTTCCTCTCTCTGATTATAGTGCTAGTTATGAGTTTTTAAATAAGCACCCTTATAATATTGAGAAATAATCTGTCTATTGCTAGTTTTCTGAGTGGGTTTTTTCATGAAAGAGTGTTTGATTTTGCCAATTTTTTGAGAAAATATCAAACTAGTTGAGATGATTATATATATATTTAAATTTTAATATTTTAAATTTTTTCTTTTATTCTAATAATATCATTTATTACATTGATTTTATTCATTCCTGGAATAAATCCCATTTTGTCATATTATTTTTATATGCAGCTAGATTAGTTTGCAAGTTTTCATTGAGAATGTTTTGCATCTATATTTATAAGGGATTTTTCTTATGTATTTGACTTAGTATTAGAGTAATGCTGGCCTACTAGAATGCGTTAGAAAGAGTTCTATTTATTTTTTGGAAGATTATATTTAGGATTTGTGATAATTCTTCTTTAAATGTTTGGTAGCCATCTAGTCCTCAACTTTCCTGTGTTCTTTTATTTTAGACCTGGGGGCATATGTGCAGGTTTGTTACACAAGCATATTGCATGATGCTGAGGTTTGGAGTATAGATCTGGTCACCTAGGTTATGAAAATAGTACCCAATAGGTGGTTTTTCAAATTACATCACTTTTCCTCCTTCCACCCTCTAGCAGTCCATAGTGTCTATTGTTCACATATTTATGTTTATTTCTGTTCAATGTTTTGCTCCCACTTATAACCGAGAATGGGCAGTATTTGGTTTTCTGTTTCTGCATTAATTTGCATAGGATTATGGCCTCCAGCTGAATCCATGTTGCTGCAAAGAACATGATTTTATTCATTTTTATGGCTGCACAGTATTCTGTGGTGTACATGCACCACATTTTCTTTATCCAGTCCATCATTAATGGGCACCTATGCTGATCCCGTATCTTCGCTATTGTAAATAGCATGGTGATGAACGTGCAGAGTGCATGTGCCCTTTATTGATTTATTTTCCTTTGGTTATAGTATCAGTAATGGGATTGAGGGGTTAAATGGTAGCTGTGTTTTAAGTTCTTTGAAAAATCTCCATATTGCTTTCCACAGAGGCCGAACTAATATACATTCCCACTAAAAACGTATATATCCCTTTTCCCATGGCCTCACCAGCATTTTTTTTTTTTTTTTACCTTTTAGTAATAGTTATTCTGACCAGTGTGGGATGCTAGCTTATTGTGGTTTTTATTTGCATTTCTCTGATGATTAGCAATGTTAGCAGTTTTTCATGTGTTTCTTGACTGCTTGTATGTCTTCTTTTGAGAAGTGTCCTCTCCCATTTTTTAAATGAGGTGGTTTGTTGCTTGTTGATTTGTTTAAATTCCTTATAGATTCTGCATATTACACTTTGTCAGATGCATAGTTTATGAACATTTTCTTTTACTCTCTAGGTTGTCTGGTTACTTTGTTGACAGTTTCTTTTGCTGTGCAGAAGCTCCTCAGTTTAATTAGGTCCCACTCCTCAATTTTTGTTTCTGTTGCAATTGCTTTTGCCGGCTTGGCCAAAAGTTTATTGCTTGGGGCAATGCCAAGAAGGGTATTTCCTAGGTTTTCTTCTAGGATTTTTATAGTTTAAGGTCTTACATTTAAATATTTAAACCATCTTATATTCATTTTTGTATACGGTGAATGGTAGTGTATAGTTTCATTTTGCATGTGGCTAGCCAGTTACCCCAGTACCATTTATTGAATAGGGAGTCCTTTGGTAGGTTTTTGATTACTGATTCATTCTCATACGTGTTATAAATCTATGCAGATTTTCCATTTCCTCTTGAGTTAGTTTGGATAGTTTCTGTGTTTTTAGGAATCTGTCAATTTTACCTAGGTTATCTATTTTAAAAATATATTACTGTTCATAGTATTTTGCTATGTAACTTTTTATTTCTGCAAGATCAGCACCAATGCCTTCACTTTTATTTCTGATTGTAGTTATTTGAGTATTCACTTATTTCTTATTTAGCCTAATTTAATATTTGTCAATTCTAATGACCTTTCCAAAAACTAACTTCTCATTTTATTGAGTCACTGTGTTGTCCTGAATTCTCTATTCTGTTTATATCTGCTCTATTTTGTTGGTTTAACTGGCATTTTTCCCCCCTTCTGCTAGTTTTGGGTTTAGTTTGCTCTTTTTTCCCTAATTATTTGAGAAATAAAGGTAGGTAATTGATTTGATATCATTCTTCATTTTAAATGTAGGTGTTTACAGCTATAAATTCCCTTCCAAAATGTATAAACCCAATACACTTTGGTATGTTGTATTTTGTTTTTGTCTCAAAATAAAATATTTCTAATTTCTCTGTGATTTCTTCTTTGACTATTGTTTGAGTGTATTGTTTAATTTCCAGATAATTGTGAATTTTTTAATTTTTATTTTGATATTGATTTCTACTTTTATTACAGTTATTGGAGAATAAACTTCATATGGTTTCAACCTTTTAAATTTTGAGATGTATTTTGTGACCTAATACACAGCTATGTTAAAAATGCTTTATGTATACTTAATACAAAATGTGCATTTTGCTTTTGCTTAATAAGGTGTTTTGTACATGTCTGTTAGGTTTTAGTTTGTTTACAGTGTTGTTAAAGTTCTATAGTTTCTTATTCATGTTGTTTTACAATTCTTTATACACTGTTAAAAGTGGGATATTGATAATTCTAACTATTATTGTAGCAATGTCTGTTTTCCTCTTTGATTTTATCAATTTGAGGGGCTCTGTTGTTAGGTGTCTATGTGTTTATAATTGTTATATCTTCTTAATGATTGGTCGTTTTTACTATTTCCATGGTAAATTTTTTTTAATCATCTAACCTTCAACCAATTTATGTCTTTAGATCTAAAATAAATTTTTTAGATAGAATATCATTGAATTATTATTTCTATTAAATCCACCAGTCTTATCTTTAACTAGAGAGTTCAATCAATTTTCCTGTAATTACTAATAGTGACTTCTTCCATTTTGCTGTTGGTTTTTATATGTCATATCTATTTTTTTCTGTTTTCTCTTTATTGCCTTCCTTAGCATTAAATTAATTTTAATGAATAGAGTTTATATTTAGAGCATTTTTAGTTTCATAGGAAAATTGAGCTGGTAGTGCAGAAAATTCCCACCTTTTTCCTTCCTCATAGTTTCTCTTATTTTAAAAATCTTGCATTAGGGTTGTACATTTGTTACAGTTGATGAACCAAAATTGATACATTATTATTAACTAAAGTCCGTAGTTTGTCAAATGCATTATGTCACATAGTCACCATTATAGTTTTATACACAATACTTCCACCTCCCTAAAACTCCATGTGCTTCAGCTGTCTATCCTCTCTACTTTTCTAATTAAACTCCTTGCAACCAGTGGTCTTACTTTCTCTGAGTTTTTCCTTTTCTAGAATGCCATATAGTTAGAATCACATAGTATGTAACCCATTAAGAATGGCTTGTTTTAATTAGAAGTATGCATTTAAGCTTCCTCTATGTCTTTTCTTGGTTTCATACAGCTTCTTTTTATTATTGAAAAATATTTTATTGTATAGATGTAACACAGTTTGTTTATCCATTCAATATTTGAGTAACGTGTTGTATGCTTTCAGTTTTGGCAGTTATGAATAAAGTTTTTATAAGTGTCATTGTCTTTTAATTCTTTTAACAGTGCCTTTCACAAAGCAGAAGTGTTTAATAATGTATAACTTACTAACTTTTGCTCATGGATTGTGCTTTTGGTATCTTGCCTAAAACACATCATAAATTGCAAGTTCACCTAGATTTTCTCCTATTATCTTCTAGAAGTTTTATAGTTTTGAGTTTTACATATAAGTGTATGATAAATTTTGAATTAATTTTTGTGAAAGTTGTAAGGTCTATATCTAGGTTCTTTCATTTTGCTTTTTGCTTGTGGATTTCCTATTGTCCCAGCATCATTTGTCAAGAAGTCTTTTTTTTCCTCCGTTGAATTGCCTTTACTCCTTCATCAAAGATCAGTTGACACTTTATGAGTCAATTTCTGGGCTTATAAATCTATTTGAAGACCTTTCCTTTTCTCTTCCTTTACAGATGTCCTTTTTCAGTTGTAGTTTTTCCTTTTGTTCATGAGACAGTGTCATGCTTTTGTTGTTGTTTCGTCATGTTCATCAACTTATTGTAGAGGCAATGGGATGACACACGAAAGACTGTGGGCCTAGAGAGAGAAATTCTTTGTTCAAGTCTTGTCTCTACCACTTAGTAACCATGTGAAGATGTGGAGGTGATTTTAACTCATTCATGAAAAGAGAAGAGAGAAACATATTTCAGAAGGCAACTGAAATTATTGAGTTCAAGGTAATGGAAGTAACCACTACTCCTCAGTAAAGTTCTTGGTACTGCAAATGTGCCCTAATCAAACCTGAATTTATGTTTTACTCAAACTCCTCAAATATTTGATGATAAAATTAACATGCCCATCCATCTTTCACTATGTTGTGAAAACTTCCTTAGGCCTGTATGCATTTTGGAAGGTGAAGTCTGATAAGGCCCGCATCCATGGAGTGTTAAGGTAAGCCATCAGTAATAGCCACAACAATGAGAGGCCTGCTTAAATGCTAGTCTTCCTCAGTTGTGTGCCAAAGTTTGGCCAAAGATGCTGATTCATTTCAGTGGTTTGGGATCTTGGGGAACTCCTCTTCTGCAATGACAAGTGAAAGAGACATGAGTGGTTGTGAGAAACTTGATTATTAAGGCTCAATCTCATACAGGCAGAACTTTGGATGTCTTTTCAGCCACCTTGGTCTGACTCTTTTGAATTAAGTCAGCCTTTGTTTTTCTTTTTTTACTTCCTTTATATTAAAATCATGAAAATAATTTTGTGTGCGAATGCTGGGATTTTATAAAAACATTTGGCTTCATCAACATCTTCTGTTCTGTATCTACATGTTACCTGCTCTGTGCTTGGGGTTGATAAAGGTGAAGAGAACCTGGTCTTTAGGTCTGTGTGATTGTTTCAGAAAACATATTAGCTAAGGAGGAATTCACTGTATTCAAAGAAGGCACCATGCTTTTGCCAGAAGTTGAACATTTCTACCAACTCTTAAACAATCTCACTGTAAGAATAAAGATAAGATTGCCTGTAAAATTGCTGTAGCATGTTTCAGGGCTGGTAAAAATTCCCATGCTTTATGTGCTGTTAATTCAAGGTCTTGGGGAGAGTCTTTGATAGAATAGATAATCATTAATCCTTTAGATTTGGGTAATTGACATTAGCAGACCCCCAATGTGCTTTCTTTCTTAAGTCCCAGTAGATAAACCCAATGCCATGTATCATATTGAACCATTTTATCTGTTGTGCATTTCTGCTTTCAATGTCATTAGGATGTTGCTCATTTTCAAAGGAAACCTCAATCTGTAATAAAATGTCATTATTAATGAAATCAGGAAACCTGTAATATTATCTAACCTGTGTAAAAGAAAAGCAATATTTAGAGTGAAACATGTTGAAGAATGTATACCTGGGCAATTCTGACAATTTAGAATATTAAAAAATTAATATTGGCAATATTTCTGAACCCCTAGTAAATTAAATATATTACTCTGTCTCTCTATATAAAAATAAGCCACTTTCTCATTGCATTCAGCTTTTTGTTACACTGCATATATATGAATTTAGATCCAACCCAGTATACTACTAGATAGTAAAAGCACACTGAACTCTGTAAGGAGGGACTGATTTCACTTCACAGAAATCAGCCCACTCTCCCTCTGAGAGTATATTACTGTGCTTTGATAAAATTTGCTTTGAGCTTGCATTTTGGTGTTAGTTTCCTTACCCATGAAGATTTTAATTCTAGTGGCCATTTTACTTAAGAAATTGCTATATGCTACCTTCCACCTATGAGTTTAAAAAATGTTTTGATAGAAAGCATATAGTGCATTTTTTAGAAACTTCATTTTCATTTTCTGTGTTTTGAGTTTTCTCTGAAAATAAAAATCTAACAGGAAAAAAGTAATAGGTGATCTAAAAATATTTACATCCAAATAGCTAAGTTAATTTGTTGACTATAACTGTAATATAACATAGCAATAAAGTAACTCTGTAATTCTGCTGATCTTTACCTACCCATATTATTTAAATATATGGATGAATGAAATATTTATATGTAACATACTAAGATTTCAGCCAAGTGGCAGGCACATTTTATGAAAAATGAAAAATTTATTTGAGCATCTGCCTGATTCCAAATAGCCAGATGTTTTTCATTAGACAACAAAGCTTCCAACAAATTTTATTTTAATACCTTTATCACCCATCAGGACATTTTAATATCTCTCTCATTCTGAATAACCAAAACCAAGCAACATGCACAAACACTAGATTAAATGTCTAGCCCCTCAAAATGTTACTGAGTCTTTGGTGGAGTTATTCTATCACTTCTGTGTTAGGTACATCAAAATAGTGTTTGAAGAGTTTCTGAAGAATACCTTTACTTAAGCTATTTGTACCTGGCAGAATAAAACTGGAATCACATTCCTAATTATATTCTATTTCCTTAGTATATCGTTATCTAAATTATATATAAATGAATTACATAGTGAAAGTATTTTAGAAAGATAAAGTGAACGTTGCTGAATACCTCTAGTTTTCTAGGTATATTGCTAATCCATTTGTTTTAGGTCACCTGCATGATGAATACCTGACGTGGCAATTTTAAAGTGCACCACTCCAGACACACTGAACCCAAGTCTCTAGAAAAAGGCTGCAAAATTGCATTTAAAAAGATGGTGAGACTGAAGCACTGTGACATTTCACATTTTAATAATTAGTTTTCTACTTCTAATAAACATGCAAGTAAGAAAAAAATTAGAGATGAAGAAATAAACCTCAAATTTTATCTTACACTCAGAGCTAATAAATGGCAGATCCAACTAAAAACAGTGTCTTCTGAATTCTAAAACACATAAAGGTTAATCTCTGCACAGGTAAATTTTGTATTATATATTTTTGAGAAATTTTTAATATCTGTTTTTATGTATATTTTCCCTTTTTGGAAGAAAATGAAAGCAGTTTCTATTTTTACAAAGTTGGTTATGTTCTTTCTCTTAAAAAAAATCATTGTCTTTCAATTGCAAATACAGACATAATTAATGAGGTTAGTAACTGGCATTTACTTTTAAAGTTTGCCACATGATATCACAGTTCAAGCATATATGTTAACTCTAAACTCTTGAGCTGAAATTTAAAGGGGGAAAATAAAATAAAATTCAAAAAATCATATACATTAGCTATGAAAAAGTAATATTGCCGCTAACAAGCCAGACACTCTGCTACATTTCTAAGACAGTTCGGTTACATTAAAAAAAAGCAAGTTACAACAGTTTGACACCATTTTACATTAATTTTAAGAACATGCAGCAACACTGTGGTTTTTGAATTCATCCATTTTTGTTAGGTTTATAAAAATGCACGTAAAAATATGTACCAATTTCAGTGCAGGAGAATAGTGGCTTTCCCTGAAGAAGACTTAAAAGTTGTGAAAAGACTTCTGTTTTAAATTCTATTAAAAAAAAAAGAATTGAATATAGCAGTACCTATATTTATTAAATGTGGATAGTAAGTAGGTGGCTGTTCAGTGCATTTTCTTTTGCATTGTTCTAGATACAGCAGTATCATTCCGCTTGTAAGCAGTGGAGAAGGCTTTTATGCTATTTAGAGAGAGAGAAGGCATTTTACCTTTAGCTGACATGAGAATCATGGAGAAAACTTGCTCAACACAACAGTTAAATTCCTTAATCCATTACCGATTTGGGGTTAGAGTCATCATTTGCTTCTCACAGATATTTGAAGCTCCAAACAAACAAAAAAATAACACTATTAAGACTTAAGTGTTCCAAAAGAGCCTGGAAAGGCCAATGGGCAGTCATCAGGGGTCATATATCAACCATAGGAAGGATTTCAGGACCTGCAGGGACTACTACACTGGAGTAGCACTTCATGTGTGGCGCCCACATACACTCTTCACTTCTACAGATAATGTGAAACACAGCAGGATCCTTGTCAAAGCACAGCGATCCCAGGATCCTTTCTAACAGTGCCAAAAGTGAAGTAGCTAATTTGGGACTGCGGGGATTGTTATAAACTAATTTGGACTTTGTAGCAGAGCAATATGATTTTTGCTCGACCAAGTCTCCCTCTCTCTTAGGGTGTCAGTTTAGACACATATCACAGAGCATGAAATAAAACCTGTGAGCGCAGCAGTGTGGAAGAAAACTGGTGTCAACGCAGTTGGAGAATAGTCTATCATGAAGCCAGAAGCAAAGGCAAGAGACAGATTGTGCAGAGACTTCTGGACAAGAAGTGACTTGTTATTTATTCAAATAGCAAAGGAAAGAACCATAGCAGTTTTAAGCAAAGAAAAGATGCAGACAAACTGATGCACCAAAAATGAAATCATTCTGTGAAGATCACACAGATATACTCAAATCAAGAAAGCCCGACTCTGGAATCCACTATAATAACTACAGAATGAATTAAAAATTTCAACATCTTTAGGAAGAGAATCTTTCTGACTTGATTTATATGGGGCTTAAAGAAGGGAATGTCAAGAAGTTGGGAAACATAATTCAAATTTCTGGTTCTGTGCAGACTAATTTCACATGTTTTTTGCTAAGATTAGAAAATATATACAAAATACCAAGCAATGCATGGGGAACTCAATATCAGAAAATAAAATTTATGAATGTAGTTTGTGGATCCTTTCTTCTGTTCCAACATAATTTTTTATAGGTCATGTATTCAATAAGCAAGCGGTGTTTCTGGTTTCCAAAATATGAACAGATGACAGCATTCCTATTTTTAAAATTTCAACTTAATATGAAGATCTCACTGTGAACTCATTTCTCACATTGCCTATCATTTATTTTTAATCTAAGGGAATTAAAAGCCATAAAGCTGAAAGTATTCCTAGTTCATTCATGTTCTTTTGCAATTCAACTCTACTTGTTCACCAGTCTTGTCACTTGTAACACATATTGCTTGGATATCCCTCTCATTTCCATTTCCGCTGCATTTATATTGAGCTTTAAAAAAAAATAAGAAGAATCTTATCACTTTTTACATCTGATTATGGTCTTTCAATTCACCCACTGCTTTCAGGCAAGAATTACAAAACCTTATCATATCATATCATCAGGGTCTTCACACTCTGATACCAGTTTACTGCTGTAACCCCAAGTCCCATTGCTTCTTCCTCCACGACCTGAAGGCTCTGTTCACAAACCAATTTCATGATTTATATTACTATGCCACACAAAGCCTTCTACAACATCACATTGATGGTATAAATCAAAATCCTTACCACAGACAGTAAGGAATTTCCATTCTATGGTCCCTGGGTAACTTACCTTATAAAGTATTGGGTTTTTTTTGAGATGGAGTCTTGCTCTGTGCAGTGGCATGATCTCAGCTCACTGCAACCTCCGCTTTCTGGGTTCCAGAGATTCTCCTGCCTCAGCCTCCCAGATAGCTGTAATTACAGGCACCCACCACCATGTTCTGCTAATTTTTTTTTTTTTTTTTTTTTGTATTTTTAGTAGAGATGAGATTTCACCGTGTTGGCTAGGCTGGTCTTGAACTCCTGACCTCAGGTGATCCGACCCCCTGGGCCTCTCAAAGTGCTAAGAATACTGCCCCTAGCCTATGTCGTCATGGTATACCACTTTTTATCTCCCTCTTGGTGCTCCAGAAATACCAGAGTTCTACCTATTTCTTGAATACATCTTTATGCAATGATGAATAAATGACTGGACCTCTTGTTGTTATTCTTTATGCCTGTAAAATGTCACTCCTATATAGCCCATCCCCTCACTTCAGTTTGCTTTTTACTCCCGCATGCCTTTTTCTTTTCTCCCTCTCTGAAATATCTCCACCCACTTACCTTGCACACACTTGATATCCCATCTGCACGTCACTGGAATGCAAGCTTCATTAAAGAAGATAATTTTGCTGTTTTGTTTTGTTTTTTAACTGCCATATCTCCACTGAAAAGAGTGTCTGGCAAAGGCATACTCATAAATTTTTTTGACCAATAAATGTACCATGATGAAAGAACTGGCCAAAAATTGCACGGGAAAAATAAAATTTTAACCATGTTTTGTGATGGATGTAGAAGTTAAATTGCTGAATCAAGTATTAGCAAATGAAATACACACACGACTAATTAAAATTGATCTGAAAATGTGGAGATGGGTTAATATCGGAAAACCAATGTATTTAAATTATCACATTAATAGATTAAAGGAGAAAGTATGTGATAATATAGTGAAAAACAAAAGATATTTCAAAATTAAAAGTATTGGGCAATATTTAATAATCAATATGTAAGAAACCTCATACTGGATAAAAAAGGTTGTATTTAATCTAATAAAAGGCATTTATCAAAGATTTATAATACTGTATTTTATATTAAGTATTTAAATGCATTTCATATTGAATCAAGAAACAAAATAGAGATATCTGCTATTTCCACACTGATTCAATCAATACAAAATTGGGGACCCTTGGCCATTCAGTAAGATTATAAGATATAGAAAGAAGTGAAAATTAAAGATATAAGTATTTTAACAACCCAAAGCTTTCCTACTTACATTAATAGATGATAGGATTCTTTATGTGAAATAGAGGATCTAAAACTGTAGCAAATAAAAAGAGTTTAGTGTTTCTATGTGCGTGACAGAAAACTAATTAAATATAATACAGTGTAATAGAAAATGTTCTCTCATGTGATACCTATAATATGGGACCTAACAAAAGATCTTCTGATATCTACCAAAAGGCCTCTATGGAGAAAAGTTGAAAATAACTACATTTGTAAGTAAGAAGATTCGATATCATAAATATATCCCCAAATTAATTAAAACAATACATATTCAATTATCCTATTTATTTAAAAATTTTATTTCAGTAGTTTTTGGGGTGCGGGGTCTTTGGTTACTTGGATAAGTTTTTTAGTGGTGATGTCTGAGATTTTAGTGCACCTATCACCAAAGCAGGGTACACTGTATGTAATATGTACTCTTCTATCCCTCACTGCCTCCCAACCTTCCACATAAAGTCCCCAAATTCCACTATATCATCCTTATACCCTTGCATCCTCATAGCTTAGCTCCCACTTGTAAGTGAGAACACATGAATATCCTATTTTTTAAAAAGAACTTATTTTGTAAATCCTAACACTTATATGAAAGAGGGCAGGGACAAGAATATTTATAAAATTTTGAAGAAAAGCAAACTACAAGAACTTGACTTAATGACAGATTGTTATAGGTATAGTTATTGAGACAGTATTTAACCGTAGGTAAGTAATACAAAGTAGAAACCCCAGAGACAAGTTCATGAACATGTGGGATATTGATGAATTAATAAATAAACAGGCACAACATGTAAAGGCTGTTGATCCTTTTGAAGGAGCTGAAAACAAATTTTATTAGAAAATGTATTTGCTTCTTTTCTTGCTTGTTTGCTTGCTGTATAATTTGCTTAGTACTGAAATAATTTGGGAATTTTCCTTGCAGTTCTTGGAAATAGATGGTGTTTGTTAATTCAGTCTCTGATATCCTATGGTAACTCACACACTTATACACTCTCTCCGTCCTTAGGAGAAATTCTGAGATAATTCAAGAACAAAATTATTTCTTTAGAGTCAGGACTACTGAATCTTAGACTCCTCCTCTTTCAAAGGATCATTCCCCTCTCATGAGGTGTGACAGAATTCAAGAAAATAGTGATGTGCCGCCTATGAAAAGACAGAAAAGTTTGACAATCTGCTTTCACTCTAAGAGGTAACATGATGAATAAAAATAAACTTTCTTCAAATGCCAATCCATTTCCTGGATACGGAAAATCTAAAAGAAACGTTGAATCAAATATCAATGGTTGAAAACAGTCCATAATTTCCAGTGGCTTTTCTGGGCCTATGTAGAATTGCTCATCCCCCATGATAGACAATATCTGTTCCAGTTTTGAAATGGGAAAACTGTTGCTAGCAAGGTGTATTAGATACCTATGCTCATTTACTTGAAAAACCTGGAATTTGATTTCAAGTTTGCCTGTCTTCAAAGCTTGTACTACTTTCACCCCAAATAAAAATTTATGAAGGAAGGATATTCTTCTTTAAGAAAAAACACCATCTTTAGAAGCACCTAAGTTTAACATAGAATGGAAAGTCAACTCTTTCTGCCAATTAGGTCTATATATATCCCATAAGGAAATGATGACGTCCATAAGTATATAAAATTAGTAAAAATGACTCAGTCTTGGCAAGAAATATTAAAGACATTTTATTTTGTGTATTAATGTCATCACACCACTTAGAAGTCAGAACAAAACCGTGAGTCCAGGAAACTGATGACTCAAAAATAAAATCTTTATCATCCTGCAGGTAAAGCAGTTGTCATATGAGGAAAAGTGGTACATTTCCCTAACCATTTCCTGTAACAATTTCATATACCTTTTGTTTGACATTTTCACATTTCTCTAAATTCTAAGTTGGGGCATCAGTCAAAACATATAATTATTTTTGAAAATTAAGTATCTAAAGGATAGACAACATAAAAAGTTTTCTTTTAATGTGGAAATATAAAGAATCCCAGGTTGACTTCAGACTGCTGTGCTGGAGGTGAGAATTTCAAGCCAGTGGATCTTAGCATGCTGGGCTTCATGGGGGTGGGAACCTCTGAGCTAGACCACTTGGCTATCTGGCTTCAGCCCCCTTTCCAGGGGAGTGAAGAGTTCTGTCTTGCTGGCGTTATAGGCACCACTGGGGTATGCAAACAAACAAAACTCCTGCAGTTAGCTCAGTGTCTGCCCAAACAGCTGCCCAGTTTCATGCTTGAAACCCAGGGCCCTGGTAGTGTAGGGCCCTGGTAGTGTAGGCCCCTGAGGGAATTTCCTGGTCTGCGGGTTATGAAGACTGTGGGAAAAGCACAGTATCTGGGGCAGAGTGCACCATTCCTCAAGGCCCTCATGGCTTCCCTTGACTATGGGAGAGAGTCCCCAACCCCTTGCGCTTCCTGGGTGAGGCAATGCCCTACTTTGCTTTGGCTCGCCGTTCATGGGCTACACCCGCTGCCTAACCAGTCCCAATGAGTTGAGCCGTGTCCCTCAGTTGGAAATGCAAAAATCACCCACCCCACCTTCTGCATTGATCTCCCTGGGAGCTGCAGACCAGAACTGTTCTTATTTGACCATCTTGCCAGCTATCATCTATAACTTGGAATATTTTATAAGACTCAGTCTGAGAAATAATTATATTACTAGTAATTAATAATTAAAATTAAGGTCAATTTTATGCAAGAGCATTTAAGAACTTCATGTATTTCTTCATAAGAATATGATATACTTAATTAGATTGCCATTAACATTTAGCTGTTACCAGTGTTGCATTTACATTTTGCTAAGATTTAATTTAAACTTTGCTAAATAAAATAAATTTATCCCTCATTTTACAAGTTATTGGCAAAATGTATCAGCCTTTTAGGACTTCATTAATCCTAAATAACTTATGAAATTTGTTTTCTTCTGGTTTGGTTTAAAAAGTAAAATTTTAAAGATGACGATAGACAAGATAATATGAAATGGCAATAAATTATTATTTATAACAAAAATATATATTTGAAACTGTAGTAAAAGACTTGAGTTCCCCTCTTACTAGACAAAAGTATGTGGGTACACAAGAGGAAACAGTTCTGAACATGGAAAAGTGTTTATCCTCTGGAGACAAAAATGCGGGCTAGGCCTGGCATAGTGTCCCACGACTGTAATCCCAGCTCTTTGGGAAGCTGAGACGGGCAGATCATGGGATCAAGAGATAGAGACCATCCTGGCCAATATGGTGAAATCCCATCTCTACTAAAAATAAAAATTAGCTAGGCATGATGGCATGCGCCTATAGTTCAGCTACTTGGGAGGCTTAAGCCCAAGAATTACTTGAACCCGGAAGGCAGAGGTTGTAGTGAGCTGAGACTGCTCCACTACACTCTAGCCTGGTGACAAAGCAAGACTCTGTCTCAAAAAAAAAAAAAAAAAAAAGCTGGTTAACTAAACTTATGGTAAACTTTTGCAATTATAAATCAGAAATTAAATAATAACATAATCCCAGTGTTAGAAGCATTCGTTAAAATTGTTACACATTGTTTGGTAACATGAAAATAAACATCAGAAGGCAGAAGATATTGATAGTTTTTCTGAAATTGTGAATGCTCATTTTGTGAATCTTGTCCTAGAGTCAATAACAATAAAGATAACAAAAATATATATTCATCAAATGCAATTAAATTTTTGTAAATCTAATCTATTATTGATCAAATATATACACAGTCTGAATAAAGAAAGAAACCATTACAAATGTTTAACGAGACATAGTAGAATTAAATTATTATGATAGTCTGTCTCTCAGACTAATGTAGTGCTTAGCAAGATCATTGCAAACATTATGTTTAATCACAGATAATTTTTACATATTAATATTGGAAATGTAATAGAGGATAGTATGTTCACTACAAATTCAACTGCATAGATGTATTGCTAAGTGATTATATAAGTAGATGAATATAAAGCAAATTATTAGATCAATGGAGAAAGAAGGAAAGAGAGAATTGGAGAGATTAATATAATAGCAAAATAAATTATGTTATAAAGATTAAATTATTGACAATTGATACATTTCATCATTTTCTTTAATATTACATTTTTGAATTAAAAAATTAAGCTAGGTAATAAGATGCACCAACAAAAATTTAAAAGTAATAGAAAAGAGTTCAGTGAATGTCCATTTTTTTCTGCAGTTCTGATTATATGTTTTTATTTTGCAATTCCAATTAAGTACTTTGCTGGTTTTCACAAATAAAACTGAATGCATTTTTAAAAAGTACACAACTGGCTTGTAGGCAATTACAGAGATTATTTTTTTCAATTATATCAGACTCTTACCACATGTTTTCAAGCAATATGCAGAAAAGGTGTAAACCAAATCCTCAGCAATTATATGAATTAGCAAAAATAAATAAGGTGATTACACACTGCTACTCATAAAATAGTGTGCTTTTTTTACTTTAATTTGAAACATGGAATCAAGTAACTATATTGTCTTTAGGAGAGCCATATCTTAATTTGCATATAGACAATTATACATCTCAAACAATAGCTCTCTTATGAAAAGGAAATCTCCTGCCCAGATTGCTGTTATAAGGACTTATGAAATAACTTGAGACCCTCCTACAGAAAAAATATCAGCTCTATCAACAGAAGACATATTTAATGCTGATAAGCTAAACTGAATCTATGGAGCTGAGAAAAGCTTAAATCAGTCTATTTTGATGGAATATATATAGAAGAAAAACCATTTATTAGAACTGTATTCTAAAATTACCAATACTTTTGGTCATTTAATTTATGAAAATTTTAGTTTCTGGGAACACTTTTTAGGAGCCAAAAAATAAAAGATTATTATTTGAATTATATACTTAAGGTCATTTATTTAAAATTCTAGTTTTTTTTCAATTAAAGAAAATAAAAACATCTGTTCCAGGACAAATTTTTTAACAATATCCCAATTTTTGAAAAGCAGAGGATAATCTTTTAGTTAATATCATTTTTTAAAAAAAGAAAAATAAATCTAGATGTAGGAATTGCACAGGTGATCTTGGATGTGAATACAATTTTTTTTGCTTTTGAAAATTATATTTTCTGTGGTTTCTAATTTTCTGCAATCACATTTACAGATTTTCTGATAATACAGTCATTGAAACATGACAATATATTACAGGTTTTTGTGCATAAATGAGATTATTGAAGTTTTTAAATTTTGTAATATCATGTATAGATTTTTCTTTACTTTTTGCTTTTATTTAAAAATAAAATTATGATGCAAGAATTTTCTAGTCAGCTGAGAACTATTAAATATGAACAAACAAAAAAGCTACCACTTATACAACCTCACTGGAAAAAAAAAAAGAATCGAAAAAGCACTTTACCTGTGTAAAAACAATTCATAATATAAGCCTTAGTAAAAGGGAACATCTAAAAGAAGTGTCTGTGAGCAATTAAACAAATATATTAAATGTAATGTCAATTAAGCATGTTGGTAGAAAAACTCAATATGATTATAAGAGATAAAAGAAGAGTAAGAAACTATATTCTCATCATATAGTTTTAAGATTTAAGGTTATTACAAATTATGGTATGTTGTGTTGGGGTAGAAATAATGGTATGTTAAACTCTTCATTTTTCAAGCGTGGTGTAAATTGATAATGCATTATCCTTGTAATTATTTTCTTTGCAAAATAAGGGGTAAAATAAATTTTGGGGCTATTTCATATAAATATTTTATAAAATCAAATTAAGGAAAGCATTTAAAATTACTGTGGGTAGGGGAAAAGAAATAAATAGGCAAAAAAGTTACAGATTTTAAAAATTTTTTGAAGGAAACCACCCTACATCGACTGGAGGTCACTGATTCCCTTCATAAAGGTTTATTCTTGGAGCAACTGGGTCCAAACCAGGTTAGTACAGATTGAGGTGGCTTAGAAATACAATCAGCGAGTATAAGTGCATCTTTCAAAATTTAACAAAGGTATCTGGTTGGCACTAATCACTATTTAGAAAAAGCATACATTTAGAGCTGTATTCAAAATTTTTGTCAAAATACTTTTCAAAAGTAGTAATGATTTAAATATAAATATGACATTCTGATCTCAGCCCCATTTGATAGATTGAAGATGTAGTAGGCCTCCACCAGCTGCTTTGAATTTCACAAAAATGATAAAAGTATATTTATAAAAATAGTGCAAAACAAGTAGAGGTGCTCTGAGTTCACCACAGACAAAGCAAAGCCTGAAACATAGAAAGCTGACAAGGTCTGAATGAAGCACGGAATTAAGCTCTAAAGAGCTGGGAAAGTACTGCTGCAGAAGGTAAGACCTTTATTGGCCATGCATGGAATGCTGAGTGTGTACCTAGGAGAGGAGCAGAATCATCATCTCTTGTTGGGTTGTTCCAACAAAAGCTGCTAACAGTGTCAACCCATCACCATTCCCATTCCATCTCCTCCAGCTAGACAGCAGCATCTGGTAATGGGATTTTGGTGCTTATAGTGACCAGAACCCTATATTTCAGCAATAACAAATGACTTAAGATATGCAGAAAATAACTGTGCAATCTTTTTATTTAAAACTATAAAATAAATGAAAGATTACAAAACTAAAACTGACACATACTGACATTTGCCATGTTTCTAGATGTAAGGATTTATCAATTATTAGTTCTTCCAGATTAGTTAATATAAACATTGTATAATTAATATGCTATACCATATAATAAGGTAATATGATCCATTCAATTTCTGTCAAAATCCCACCTCGATTTTTCACTTAACCCAACAAATGAATTCTGATAGCAATGTACAGAACTACACATGGAAGAGGAGCTCAGTATCAAGACATTATTGAAACTATAGCAGACATGTACAAGTACTACATAAATATTTCTTCAGTGAAGGCAAAAGTTAATAAATCTCTTTTTAAAAGTGTTGTTATGAGTGTTAATTGTGATAACATATTTGGAAGTGTTTCATAAGTTTTATTAGACTATTATTGGTATCATTTTTAGCCTGATTGTGGTTAGGATTATTTTTATTACAACTACAGTTTAGCCAATACAAATAGGAATAGTATTTCCAAAAAATTCTCATCAGCTATGTCTCCTCCTAGATATTTTCCACAGGTTTTAACAAAATATCAGTTTGAATAAGGTATAGATTTAAAACAATGTACTTCCTTCATAGGTAAATATTCAAGACAAGACAAAACATAGCATTACTTATTAACTTACTTCCAAGTTAAATAGTCCGCAAAAGAAATCATATCTTTACAAAGTTGATCTAGCTAAGTAAAAAATAACAAACTAGGGCTGGATGCGGTGGCTCACACCTGTAATCCCAGCACTTTGAGAGGCTGAGGTGGGCAGATCACTTGAAGTCAGGAGTTTGAGATCAGCCTGACCAACATGGTGAAACCCTGCCTCTGCTAAAAATACAAAAAAAAATTAGCAGGGTGTGGTGGCACACACCCATAATCCCAGCTACTCAGGAGGCTGAGGCAGGAGAATTGCTTGAACCGGAGAGGCAGAGGCTGCAGTGAGCCGAGATTGAGCCACTGCACTCCAGTCTGGGTGACAGAGCTAGACTCCACCTCAAAAAACAAACAAACAACAAACAAACAAACAAAAAGGGAAAACAAGCTAACCCACTCACTCACATACTTATGCTTAGGTATTGATACATATTCCAGGTCATGATTTGCAAGGTCAATATAATCATGAGGTAATTTATCCTGAGCAATACAGTCTCAAGTGTAAATAAGTATCAGGGTTTAGGGGAAAAATCAGAATATGACAATGAATAGAGAAAAAATGATTGGGTTAGTAAACTTGCCTATACTTGGATGTGATTCTACTGTATTCTTTATTTATTAATAAAAATATTTACTTTTGATTCTAACAAAAACTTAAGTGTTTCTTAAATGTAAGTGCCTTTTAACATTTAATGTTGGTCCTTTAAAAAATTCTTTTCACATTATTTTTTATTTTAAAAATCACATGTAAATTCTAGTGCTTTACAATTTTTAATCATTAGCTCTCAGTGTTATGTTAGAGAGCACTATTCAAGTTCATTTATGATTTTACAGATTTATTTCAAGGCCATTTATTGTCTAATTTTTAACATCCTCAAATGTGTGTCACCTAGATGTTCATTTGTTTAGGCTTAAATGTTTACAGTGTTTATTCCTATCACTTCTACCTTTATCACTGTGTGGCTTATAAATTCAGATAGTAATACTGATTGCTACATCATTTCAAAAGAAAACAACTCTTGTTAAGCACCTATCTTAAAAGCAAGTCAATAACTTGGCTATTGTGATGCTATTGTAGATTTCATATACCTTTTTATTTATTAATGGACTTGGGACTTCATGTTCTGAATTACTTTTATGTTTGAAACACTTGAAAAGGCTTTTCTTGTTCCCCTTGGCCATCTGTCAGCATTTTGTTTCTTTTGACTCAATTCACAATACCTTTCCCTAATAGACTAAAATTATTGTAGGAAGCCACTCACTTACTAAAATTTGGAGCCTTTGGTGCTTTATTTTGTGATTTTTCAAGCTTTTGGAACTCTAACAAAATTGTAAACGTAAACAGTATATGATAGATCAAAGGCAAGAATAAACATCAATTTTCAAAAAATTTATAACACAGATTATATCTATTGAAGAAAATTAGAATATTGAGTTTGTCACCAGATCAACAAATTATTTCTAATATTTTAGTGTATTCTCTTGGATTTCAGTCAATTTTCTTATATAGATAAACTGATGGTGCCTATATAACTCAATAATTAGACTTAACTATATATGTTCTTAAAAATTTGTCATATGTTCATTTTACTTATCAATATATGATGACTGTTTTTGATTTAATACAAATGTTTTCATGTTTATTAGGATACAAATTACCTGTCCACAATGTTCTTCTCTTATTTCAAAGGTTTTCCCATTTTCTATTAGCTGAATCTCCTCTTAAGCTTGCACTTTCTCTGCTGTGAGGTTACATGCAAAATTCTTTTTCTTTGAAGCTCAGATCTGATACCATTTTACCCAAGAATTGTTCCAATATAATCCAATTGCAATATATCTCCATTTATTTGTTCCCATGACATTGATTTCCTCAATTTTTATCCATTAGCCTATATTGTACAAAAATTTTTAAATATAGTCTATTCATGGTCTGATTGTATAGAATTTCTATACCATGATTTATCAATGTTTGTAGTTATCAGACCAACTAGTACAATGTTTAGAATATAGTGGATAATCAATAAATTCTAAACCATATTGCGTTTTGCAAAGAATTCCAAACAAAATTTTGAAACTCCTGCATGTTAGAAATGTCTACTATTTTAGTTATCCAAAAGAATTAATAGCTGTAATCTATTATTTATTTAAGGTGTTAGAGCTCATAAATATATTTGAGGTTGTATTGACTCTTTACTGAATGTTTTAAATATGAAAAAAATGCTTAGTCTTTCCAAAGCACACAGTTATAGACAATTTCATTGAAGTTGCTAGAGTCATTCTGGGGAAGAATAAAAAATGACAACCACCTGGAAAAATTAGACTACAGTGGTTGTGTTCTCTAAGGTGGCCTCATTTGCTGTCAAATTAGAGCATTCATCTGTTAGACATCAAGACTGTTTTCAGCCAAATGTCCGACATCATAGGCATATGTAATTTAATCACATTGTCAGTCAAATATCTCATTAATAGGGAAAGAATTATTGGGCTTATGTATAATGAAATATGACACTGACAGCCAAGCTGCTCCTCAAACAACTATTCATATCTGCTTCTTAAATTTGCTATAAAGAGGAAAATCCCAAATTCATTGACACAAAAAATTGTTCTCTAATTCCCTGGACCCATTTGTGCTATTGCCATTACACATTTGTAGTTCCAATTATGTATTTGTAACTGTTCCAGATATAGAAATTTAAAATTGTGATTATATCATTTTCAGTTGCTGTATTTCCACTCTTTTAAGAAGGTAGAGGGAGAAATGGAGGGAAAGAGGGAGAAGGAAATACAAGAGGAATTAGAGATCAGTCCCAACTCTGTCAACTTAAAGCTTCCACAAAGGAAAAAATTGACATTCATCAATGACTAACAAAATGTCTGGCAACTGCTTTCAACATCTTATCTAATTTATTTTTTCAAAGTTTTACAGTGTAGATATTTTCACCATTTGAAAGATTGAAAAAAGAGGATCTGAAACAATTAATAAATTGCTCAATATTTCAAACATGAACATGGTGAGGAGGAAATTCAAAGTAAACCCTTTAGAGGTTTGGCTATTTCTGCTCCACTGTCTTGTTTACAAACTGTTAAAGAATTTTGTTCCACACGGAACCAAACTCCATATTTCTTAAAATACATCATGGAAAGATAGAAAGTGAAAGGGAAAGACTCAAGCCAAGTAGTCTGGGTAATATGATAAAAAGCCATTGAAAGATGTTACATTACTGGTGTAACACCTTAATCGGCATTTTAGAAAAAGTACCTGACTCAGTTGTACCTATTGTCCCAGATTTGACACAAAAATGTGTTCTGACTGTGCATTTAATACATATTCCCATGTGAATACAAAAGAATTAGAATAAACATTAGTTACTTTTAATTATTATTTTATTGAGGATGGTGACATAGAGAAGATGAGTATTTTGGTTTAAATTGTGATGAGATGCTACTTTTTAAATACAGTTTAAGAAACATGCAACTTTTTAAGAGACATTGTTTGAACCCATATGATTAATTCTGTTCATTCATAAATTCCCTTAGAAATAAATGTACTAGAAAGTGAAAATAAATCTCTCCTCTCTATTCGAAATGGAAGATGAGAATGGATATCATCAATAGAGGGGTGGTAATGCAGATAGGATTGTACTGAAGGAAGTACTGAAAAGCTGATCATGTGAAACGGAAAAGAAATCCTGCATGAAAGTATGTGAACAGAGAATCTCAGGAGAAAAAACAAAACAAAACAAAAACGAAACAAAAACAAAGAAACATAAAATAAAACAACCAAATAAAAGATAAAACAACCAAATTCAGAACAGAAGGTGCCAGTTCAAACTGTGAAGCTTCAAATGGAAGAATTTTGTGAGGTATTTGGCCAACGTGTTAGCTCAAATTTAGTTCAAGTAGAGCTGGGTGTGCAAAAGGAAGGCACTGTGGCACAGAGTTTTGAGACCTGTGAAAGTGAGATAGTCCCTAAAAGAATTAGCTTTCTACAATTAACATGGAAAGCAACCACTCCTGAATCAATGACCTCCTCTGCAACTTGCTGGCTCGTCTACTTCCTCCCTGCCTTCCAGGACACAGAGTGCTAATACAGAAAAATAAAATAGATAAATGTAAATATCTTCCTTTCCTAATGATTTAGACTAAAACACAGGAATAGGAAGCTGCATCAATCTAAGAAGCAATTTATAAATTCATAAATTTTCATGTCTCACTATTCTAATAGGAGGACACTATTTTGAAAATTCAGTAATAGTCACCTCCAATAAAGTAGGCTTACTCCAGGTAACAGGAAGAAAGCTAAACATGTCTTAATGTATTATGTAAGATCATTAAGAGAATGTTGTAATTGAAAGTGTATATTTGATATCAAATTAAAATTTTTACAAACAGAATGATTTTATGTCATGAAAACCATACAGAGCACTAACTCAAACAAATAAATTATAAATTGACTAAAGAAATTCCAAAAACATTTGTTTATGGGTAAAAATTAAATGTAATGAATGTAATCTGAGGTATATGAATATCTGAGATTGCAGAAACCCCTGAAGAAGATAATGAAACCTGCTGAAAAGGACTAAGTGAAGAATTATGAAAAGAAAACCCACCACACCAAAAAACAAAACTCAAGACAAACAGAATCAAAAGGTGGCCAATTAACAGATAAATTATTGAAGATATGAAACATCCAGAAAGATAATGGCAAGATTTGGGGATTTAGAGACTAAATATCTGAAAAGCTATATAACTAAAATGTAAATAGGTTGACATAAAATTTCTTAACTTCAATGAGAGATTTTAGAAAGTAGTAGAGCAAATATTTTGAATACAGCAAACACTTGAGAAGTATCTATGACAATACATTTTAACTTTGTTTTATAGTATGTGCTGATTTTGCCTGCCACCATATTAAGATATTTATATGTCTTATCCAATTTAATTGGCCAATAACCCTTCTTGATTAGCTGATTTTTAAAATCCTCATTATAAAGATGAGAATATAGAGGCTAAAGAAGATAAAATAATTTCATGAATTTATACATATAGTATGGGGAAGAGGCAGGACACATATCCAAGCCAGATTAAATTTAGAGCCTTTGGAGCTAATCACTGCACAGTAATACTTCTCAGGTCCATGAAAAATGCAAACCTTAGAAAATAATAAATTTAGTAATAAAATAATTTCTTCAATAAAGTACTATTTAAATCAAAACTTCGTAATGTAGAAGATGGAATCCACCAAATCTATAAATCCTGTAAAAATAAAACAAATTTAAAAAAATAGACAGAATTTAAATAATAAAATTGTTTTCTATACTATAAGAAGAGACCAAAATGAAATGGCATTAATATATGAAGAGCTGACATCTAAAAACATTATAAATATATAAATAATTTGTAAATAGAATTTTTATATTTGCACGTGTGTATATATATAAATTCCTGCCTTAAATAATTAAAAAAAACCTACATATGCAAATATAAAAGTTTTTCTAGATTAAGTTACTGAGCACTTGTGTATCGTTTGGGAGAATAGACTTACTCATATGTTTACTGGAATTGTAAGTAAGTTTGATCTTTCTGAAGAAAAATTTGGCAGTGAGCAAAGTAATGCCCCCAAATAGATCCAAATACACATGGGGTTTTAGCTTAAAATAAGGTAGTTCAAAAACAGTTTCTTATGGATATAGAAATTCAGTAGAAAATGAAAGTAACATTTTCAAATCAGTAGAGAAAAGAGAGATCATTCAATCCCCCTTGGTGGGGAATAGATTAATAAATCAGGATTTCTGTCTCACTGCTGAGAAATGTCTTCACCTCTCAATCATTATAAATAATTCACCAGTGCTATTTGTGTATCCTGTCTACTATATTTTTAAGCACTCTTATGATTCTTTTTTAAAAATTAATATTGATTCATGTGAAAGCAAACATATAATATTTCAGTTGTTAATAAGTTGTAATGCAACAATAAAAAATAGCACAACAAGACAAAGAAAGCTTGTTGTTGGGAGAGGCGCTTCACATAGGATGGTGAAGGACAGCTGCCTGAAAACACTAGAGGAAGGGTGGGAGGTACCAGATGTCTGACAGAGAGTTTTCCAGGCAGAGGAAGACCCTGAAGGCACAGGAAGGTACATGACAAGTATGTGGCACAAGGAGGCTGGCTAATGGGAAAGGGACATGAAGGCGCAACAGACAGGGCCAGATGACTCAATGCCCCAGTAAGGATTTTAGCTTTGGCTCAGAATGAGAGTTTTATTCCATTCTGAGAATGCAGAGGAATGTTATTATTTGACATATGCTTTAAAGGTGTCATAATAGCTACTCTGTTGAAAATAGACAAGTTAGAGGATGTCACAATAGGCCAGGTGAGACATGGTAGGTCATGAAAAAAGGTTTGATTCTGTATATATTTTTAAAGTGGGGCTAACAGAATTGGTTAATGGATTGATTGTGGGGTATGTATAAAAGGGAGTTTATTAGTCTGTTTTCACACTTCCATGAATAACTGCTCAGGGCTGGGTAATTTATAAAGAAAAGAGGTTTCATTGACTCAGTTCTGCCTGGCTAAGAGGCCTCAGGAAGCTTATAATCATGGTGGAAGGGGAAGCAAACACATCCTTGTTCACAAGGCTGCAAAACAGAAATAAGTGCAGAGTGAAGGGAAAGAGCCCCTTGTAAAATCCTCAGATCTTGTGAGAACTCACTCACTATCATGAAAACAGTATGGGGAAACTGCCCTCACTATACTATCACCTCCAACAAGGTCCCTCACCCAACAGGTGAGGATTATAATTTGGATTACAATTCAAGATGAGATTTGGGTGTGGACACAGAGCCAGACCATATCAGGGAGGAAACAAGTTTGACTCTTGACAGGAAAGATTCAATATCATTAATTTTAATTTGCAAAGAGGACACACCACACAAATACACACACACGCCCCTCACAATACTAAAAGTGATTTACTTTAAACAACTGACTATACATATCCAATACACAGAAAAATTATGCTCAGCACTTATGTCTCGAGGAATATGGAAACAGAATTTAACAAGTACTGAATTATTTGATGATATTCATGCCTGGCAAGGCTGTGAAGAAATAATCATTCCCACACATTGTTGAGCAATGGTTTATTGTAAAACATTCTTATAAGAATATTGGGTAACTTTTCTCATATTTAATATATATTTACTATCTGACCTGATAATCTCATGACTAGAAATTTTTTCTAAAAAAAAAATCACAATTGGCAAGTATATAGGTTATTAATAAATTTCTGGGAATATAATTGATAATGTCCTCTGAAACATTTACTCTGTATTTTTCTTTATTTTTTTAAATTTATTTATTTATTAAGTTTGGGGGTACATGTGCAGGATGTGCAGATTTGTTGCTTAGGTAAACATGTGCTATGGTGGTTTGCTGCACCTATCAACCCATCACTAGGTATTAAGCCCTGCATGCATCAGCTCTTTACCCTAATGCTCTTCCCCTCTGCCCTTTCCTGACAGGCCCCAGGAAGTGTCGTTCCCTTCCCTGTGTCCATGTATTCTCACTGTTTAGCTCCCACTTATAAGAAAGAACATGTGGTATTTGGCTTTCTGTTCCTGCATTAGTTTGCTGAGGATCATGACTTCCAGCTTCATTCATGTCCCTGCAAAGACATGAACTCATTCATTTTTATGGCTGCATAGTATGCCATGGTATGTATGTACCACATTTTCTTTATCCAGTCTATCATCGATGGGCATTTGGGTTGATTTCATGTCTTTGCTATTGTGAATAGTGCTGCAATGAACATAAGCGTGCATGTATCTTTATGATAGAATGATTCATATTCTTTTAGGTATATACCCAGTAATGAGATTGCTGGGTCAAATGGTTTTTCTGGTTCTAAATCTTTGAGGAATTGCCACACAGTGCTCATTCAGTATGATATGGGTTGTAGGTTTGGCATAAGTGGATCTTGCTATTTTGAGATATGTTCCTTCAATACCTATTTTATTGAGAGTTTTTAACATGAAGAGATGTTGAATTTTATACTCTTATATCCTCCTTGGCACAGACAAGACTCAGGGGTACTCTAAATTGTGGACTAATTCAGACATGAATTTGTATCCTGATTATAACATTTTGAGGCTGTTTGAACTTCAGCAAAATGCCTACATTTTCTCAATCTATATTTACTTAGTAGTAGCCTTATAAGATTATTGTAGAATTAAATCAGATAATGAATATAAAGTATGCCTGGTACACTACTTGACACTATGTTATTATTCAATACATGGTAGCTGTTAATGCAATACCTGGGGCAGCCTGAAGCATGTCAATATGGTTTGGCTGTGTCCCACCCAAATCTCATGTTGAATTTTAATACCCAGTGTTGGAGGAAGAGCCTGGTGGGATGTGATTGAATCATGAGGGTGAAATTTTCCTTACTGTTCTCATGATAGTGAGTGAGTTCTCATTAGATCTAGTTATTTAAAAGTGTGTAGCACTTCCTCACCCCTTTCCTTCTACTCTGGCTGTGAAGGATGTGTCAGCTTCCTCTTTACCTTCCACCATGATTGCAAGTTTCCCAAGGACTTCCCAGCAATGCTTACTGTACAGCCTGCAGAACCACAAGCCAATTAAACTCCTTTTCTTTACAAATTACCCAGTCTCAGGAATTTCTTTATACCAATGCAAGAGCAAGCTAATGCAGAAAATTGGTACCTAGAAGTGGGGCACTGCTATAAAGATACCTGAAAGTGTGGAAGCAGCTTTAGAACTAGATAATGGGCAGAGATTGGAATGGTTGGAAGGGCACAGAAAACAGGAAAATGTGGGAAAGTTTGAAACTTTCTAGACAATTATGAAATTTTTGTGACCAAAATACTGATAGTGTTGTGGACAATGAAATCTAGGCTGAGGTAGTCTCAGTTGGAGATGAGGAATTTATTTTGAACTGGAGTAAAGGTCACTTTTGCTATGCTTTAGCAAAGAGACTGGTGACATTTTGTCCCTGCTCTAGGGATCTGTGAAACTTTGTACTTGAGAGTGACGATTTAGGTTATCTGGCTGAAAAAAATTTCTAAGCAGCAAAGTGTTCATGATGTGACTTGGCTGCTTCTAACAGCATGTGGTCATATGTGTGAGCAAAGAGGTGATCTGAAAGTGGAACATATATTTAAAAGAAAAGCAGAACATAAAAGTTTAGAAAATTTGCAGCCTGATCATGTTGTAGAAAAGAAAATCCCATTTTATTTGGAGGAATTCAAGCCAGCTGCAAAAATTTGCATAAGTAACAAGTATCCAAATGTTAATAGCCAAGATAATGGGAGTGCACCTAAAAGGCATTTCAGAGACATTCATGGCAACCTCTCCCATCACAAGCCTGGAGGCTTAGGAGGAAAGAATGGTTTCGTGGGCCAGGTGAAGGTCCCTGCTTCTCTATGAATCCTTAGGACACGGCACCCTGCATTGCAGCTGATAAAGCTCCAGTCATGGCTAAATGAGCCCAAGATATGCCTTGACCTGTTGCTTCACAGAGTGCGAGCTATAAAATACTTGGTGTTTTCTACATGGTGATAAGCCTGTGGTGCACAGAGTGCAAGAGTTGAGGCTTCAGAACCTCCATCTAAATTTCAGAGGATGTATGAAGATGCCTGGATGTCCATGCAGAAGTGTTCTGCAGAGGTGGAGCCCTCAAGAGAACCTCTACTAGGGCAATGCAGAGGGGAAATGTGAGGTTGGAACCCCCACAGAGTCCCTACTGGGGCACTGCCTAGTGAAGCTGTGAGGAGAGGGCCACCAGCCTCCAGACCCCACAATGGTGGATCCACTGACAGCTTGCTCTGTGTGCCTGGAAAAGCCACACGCACTCAATGCAAATCTGTGAAAGCAGCTGCGGGACTGTACCCTGCAAAGGTATAGAGGTGGAGCTTCCCAAGTTCTTGGGAGCTTACCAATTGCATCATTGTGGCAAGTGGAGATTATTTTGGAGCTCTGAGATTTAATGACTGACCTGCTGAGTTTAGGAATTGCATGGAGCCTATAGTGCCCTGTTTCTTTGGCCAATTTTTCCCTTTTGGAATGGGATCATTTACCCAATGCCTATACCACCATTGAATCTTGGAAGTAACTTGTTTTTTATTTTAGAGGTTCCTAGGCAGAATGGACTTGCCTTGTCTCAGATGAGACTTGGGACTTAGACTTTGAGTTAACGCTGGAATGAGTTTGGGAGATTGTTGAGAAGGCATGATAGTGTTTTGAAATGTGTGCGGGACATGAGATTTGGGAGGGGCCAGAAATGGAATGATATGGTTTGGCTCTGTGGCCCCACCCAAATCTCAATCAAATTGTAATCCCAGTGTTGGAGAAGGGGCCTGGTGGGAGGACTTACCCTTGCTGTTCTCATGATAGTAAGTGAATTCTCATGAGATCTGGTTGTTTAAAAGTGTGTGCCACTTTCCTTCATCCTCTCTTCCTCCTTCTCCAGTCATTTAAGATACGCTGGCTGCCATCTGCCTTCTGTCATGATTGTAAGTTTTCTGAGGCCTCCCAGACATGCTTCCTGTATAACCTGTGAAATGGTGAGCCAATTAAACTTTTTTAAAATAAATTACCAGGTCTCAGATAGTTCTTTATAGCAATGTGAGATCAGACTAACACACATGTAAACTCTAGTGTTTATGAATTTCTTCCTTTGAAAATTTTCTCTGCTCTGAGTACTTGAAATTTCTGGAAACTCTAGGTGAATTATTTTACCTCTAAGGAGCAATTCAAGAGAATGATCACTTAGAAATAGTAACAAAATGCATTGCCGAACATGACATTTTGCTTCTTCCTTGCTCAAGAGATTAATCCATTTTCCCATGTCTCAAGAATTCTTGTTTGTATTTGTACAAAAGCACTTGTTCTTCCTGCATAATACATCTTATTACAGCAAAGCTACACATTCTAATATTTGTCTAATGCTTCTATGTTTCAAATATTCACATTGTGAGTTTAGCACAAAAATGTAAGTTTATATGTGATCTTGAAAATAAGAAGGAAATTATAGTAAGCATCTTCAGCTTAAAAGTTGTATATTTTTTCTGAACATAAATTGCACTTCATATGAAATAAGAAGCTGTAATTCTACTCCTTTCTTTAGTACTACTTTACTTAAAGTCAAATCTTTGTTTAAATCAATCTCTCTAAAGAAAAGAATAGGCACTAAATCAGTTAAAAATAGATATAATTACAAAATTTATGTTTTTCATTTTCAAAGGAATCTTGGCCTCATATGAGAAATCAACAAGCAAAGGCAATCACCTCTGTTATACTTCAGCATTGTGATTCAATGCAGTCATTAGTTATGAAGGGTTGGGGGAATTTAGAAAGAGAACACTTAACTAACTTGTGCTAGGGAAGGATAAGTGAAATCTCAGTAAAGGAAATGATAAAACATAATCTGTAAAGAGAAAGAATCAAAAAGATGGAAAGATAACAAGAAGTGTGGAAATGTTGATAAGAGGCATAAAGGCTCCTTAAACTGGCCCAGAGAGATGACATGATATGAATTATTTTAAAGAATTAATTTGTACCACAAACACCACATAGATAAATAAGGAACAAATAAGCACTGGGATTTAAATTAAAATATGTGCACCACTTTAAATTTATTTTTAACCTCTTGGAAAAAATGTTTTTTTAAGTAAATGGCTTGGCTGTTTCTGAAGATTCCATAGAATTGATGAGCAATACCAGCCTGTCTCAAGCTAATTGTCAAAGCTAAATGGAGTAAGTGTTTAAAATGGTCACTCAAGCAGAACCATCTGCTTATTAAAGTGTTTGCTTGAGAAGCCAGGTGCTGAAGTGCTAATGCATTTATTGATGACATGCAAATTTGTTAAATATTGAAATCTCCTTTATCAAGATGTCATAGTTGTCGTTTTTCTCCTTCCTCTTTTCCATTCCTTTCTTGCAACAGTGGAGAGAACAAATCAGAAAAGCTGGAGTTCATCTTTGATCTATGAAAAAGCTAATTAAAGTAGAACAAAAGATAAATAATATAGAGTGTGATGAAATAAATTAAGCATTTTCCACAAGTAAGCTGTCCTATTTATTCATAAGGGTACCAAGAAGTTGATTTCATGGTCCCCTATGGAGAGTCTTTCTGTGACAAAATATCTGTTATATAAAACATTAATTTATTCCAAAATAGGAGTTATTTCAGCTAGAATTTTATGGTTTTAAGATACTGCCTAAATTATTAGACCATATATGAATTAATTAGGAAAACTGGAGGCTTTAAAAGAAATAAAGGTAGGATAACCACCAACTGTGCAGGAAGTGATTAATATATCTTTTAACCATTAAAAGTAAAATTGTTAATTGAAGAAAATACACCATGTATTCTACCTTCCAGTTATAGCCAATGCTAATTACTCTCCATAACTCTTTCCTATTATGCATATTTTGTGTATCACACATCATAATTTGTTTTGGAGGGTGATTAGAAAGCCCAGGTGTCTATGCCTTGTCCTCTCCTCAAATTGATGGTTCCCATCTACTCACAGGCTCTCTAGTGCAGTATGGAAAGTGCTACAATAGACGGACAAACAGGTTTAATAAAAGAAAGGTCTGCAAGAAGAGGTGACTCAAGTTAAATTTTAACAGAGGAAAGGTATTTAGTAGAATAGAGTGTGGAGTAAAGGGCCAAGCAGAAGGAGAAATTACTAAGGCAAAGACATGTGATGGAACACAGTAAGGTTGAGTACCATTTAGCACTATGGTAACAATTAACTATCTATAATGGCCAGAGATACAGGATGCAGTGAGGCTGAAATAGTGAATGGAAATAAACAACTTTGAACGGCAGGTTTGACACCCCTAGAAAAGGAAAATATATGTTGTTATAATGAAAAATAATAATTTTGGGATTTTAAACAAGGTATTAATGTGACTGGACTTGTATTTAAGATGGGCTACAGTAGCAGGTATGTAATATTTGTATTGGGGATGCAAATGGCATTGAAAATATATTAGAGATAGTAATCTAGGAAGAAAGAATCTTAGAAATCCAAATGAAGAGAATTTATAATTGTACTTTAAAAACACAATCTCCAGAAAATATATTCAAATATGTAATTATGTAGCAATTTATTTTAAAAAATAATATATTAATCTATAAAATCAGGTTAAATAAACAAGAATGCAAACAGATTATTATTGGGTTAAAAATTCTGGAAATATTATATTTAATCTTTTAACAAAAAATCAGAAAAGTATGCCAATAAACTGTAATATAGAAGAGAATTATAACTCATAATAAAGGCTAGATTCTTAGAAAAGCTGTGTAAGTGTGAAATATAAATGTCAAAAGAAAATTCAAGGTGTAAAAGTGGCATTGTTAATTTAAAGATGTAAGGACACTTTATAAAGTGTTTGTAGCATGGCTTTTGCAGAAAATCTATATTTAAAATATCTGTAATGATAAGAAGACATAAACTGTCATAGAGTATATTTTTTAGTAATCAGACCTGCAAATATGGCTGTAGATAGCTTGGCCAATCATAGCTTTCATTTACATATAATGAACTCGTGTTTTAACACTAGTTTGCTGATTTCATAAATAATTAAGAACTCTGTTTTCTTGTAGATGATCCTTGAGTGGTTGATTTATTTTCTAAAACAGGAGTAATATTTATTTAGTTAGTTGGAAAGTACTGTGGGAAGAACAGAGTAATGAAGTACATGTTATTTAATTATGGTAATTGTTAAAGACTATTCATATTATTATGATCTCTAATGTTAAAGTTATTAATAATTAAAATGCAAGACTCTAGTGTCATCATTGTTTTGTCTCTTTCTCACAAACATGTTTTACACCTGTTTAGAAAAGCTTGTTGTCTCTACCTTCAAAATATCCCAAGACTCCACTGACCTAACATGCTTATCATGCCTGCGCTTCCATTATTTTTTCTGGATGACTGGCACAATTCTTCTAACTTTGCTACCCCTCACCTCATGAGTCTATAGTCTATAGGGCAGCAAGAGTGATCCTTAAAATAGCAAATCATTTTATGTCGTTCTGCTAGTTAAAATCTGGCAATTGCTTCATATTTCAAGCTGTATTAAAGCCAATGCACTTAAATTTTCTCCAAAGGCCAGGTGCAGTGGCTCAGGCCTATAATCCTAGCACAGTGGGCCGCCAAGGCAGGTGAATCACTTGAGGTCAGGAGTTCAAGATGAGCCAGGCCAATGTGGTGAAACCCTGTCTCTACTAACAATACAAAAATTAGCTGGGCATGGTGGCACATGCCTGTAGTTCCAGCTACTTGGGAGGCTGAGGCAGGAAATCCCTTGAACTTGGAGGCAAAGGTTGCAGTGAGCCAAGATCATGCCACTGAACTGTAGTCTGGGCCAGGGAGTGAGACCCTGTCTGAAAAAAAATTGTCTACAAAGCCTCAGTTTTCTTTGTAACTTTTTCTTCTACTTTATCCTTCGCTTACATATCCTTATAGTTCTAACTTGTCAGGCACAGTCTTCTTGTTGTATTTTTGCATTAGCTATTTCTTCTGCGTGGATTTTATACCTCCTGAAATCTGTCCAGAAACCTCCTTATTTCCTTGAAGACTTTGTCAGATACTACCTTCTTCCTGATTGTTCACCCTACATTAAATTGCACCCTCAACACTCTCAATCCTTTTATTTCTCTGCTCCTTTTCCCCACAAAGCTTTATTACCTCTTAGTGTACTTTGTTATTTACTTTTTAATGTATATACTTATTTATCGTCTATCCCCAATGGTATGCAACGTTTACAATACAGCAATCTATATGACTGTTTTGTTCACTAATGTACATCAAATATTTAGAAGAAAGCCTGATACATTATACTGATACATAGTAGGTGCTCAGTACATATTTGTTGAGTGAATACATGAGTGAATTTAAACCAAGGGGCATCGTATGGTTTTCTGAAGCTCCTGAATTAACCAACCCTGGAGCTGCCCTAACTCTGAACATCTTATAAGGTAATAACTTCCTAATTGCTTGAGAAGTTGGTTGGTGTTTTGTTTTACCTAGGACTGAAAATAATCAAAATGCTACAGAATAATTTTGACTGGGACATATTGTTCTGATATTGGACTGATACTTAGCATGATTACAAAAACAAAGTTTTAGAGTCTTAGACTTGTCATAAGGCATAAGAAATTGAGACAGATAGATTCCAGGTATATTTTACATGTAGAATTGACACGACATATGGAAAGAATTAAGATACAATGTTGCATAATAATCATAATAAATGTATGACAATAAGTAGGATTTCAAAGCCTTGAAGTAGATAACTTTGCAAAAGAAGTAAACACACAAACTGGAAAGGCTGGACCTTTGAAAAGTCTGAAATTTCTGATTGTTAAGCAGGAAAAGACACCTGAGAATCTTTCCAGGAAATCCCTTTTGTGACTCTACATCATTCAGAGAAATGAGATAATGTTTCTTTAAAAATATGTTCAGTCTAGGTCCTAGTAGAAAGCAAGGCTAAACAAAAAGTTTAAAGTACATTGATGATTTTGCACTCGTGCATTTCTGAAAAATATGTTAAATCTCCAACATCACAACTCAAAAGTACTAATTACATTGAAAAAAATAAATCATCAATTTTATGCAATTATATCAGACCAGTGATCTTCCAACCAGACGCCACTTCTGATAACAGATGTCACAGATGATATAATGAATTCTTGCAACTGTTACTGATAAAATAGTTAAAACACTCTCCAGTCGGGTTTGATCACATACAGCTGTTTTACATAATGCACAAAAGCTAATTTTCTTTACTTCACATGATGATGATAGCTATTTTCTAAATTGTTTTTAAAGCACCTGAGGACCCAGAGCCACAGAGGTCATTTGCTGTATTAATTATCAAAGACTAATATTTTGGAAAGACTTGAAACCATATCTTGTTATCTGTGTACCTATACTCATACATACTCTATATTCTTAACAGAACTGTGTGCATTGTTTCATATCTTTTATGCAAAATATATAACCTAGAATATTTTTATTTATTTCTTTTTTTTTTTCTTAGAGTCTCATTCTGTCACCCAGGCTGGAGTGCAGTGGTGTGATCTTGGTTCATTGCAACCTTTGCCTCCAGAGTTCAAGTAATTTGCCCATCTTAGTCTCCTAAGTAGCCGGGACTACAGGCATGAAACACTGTATCTGGTTACTTTTGGTATTTTTAGTACAGATTGGGTTTCTTCATGTTGGCCAAGCTGGTCTTTAACTCTTGACCTCAAATGATGCACTGCCTCGGCCTTCCAAATTGTTGTAATTATATGTGTGAGCCACCGTACCTGGCCAATATTTTTCTATACTATATGCTATTTCCTAGTTAAGTCATGTAGTAACTTGCTCCTCTTTTATTATCATAATATTGAATAATTGTTCAGTCTACATAAAGAGTGAAAGACTCCATCAAGTAATATTTAATTTCACCCATTACAAATGGTATGATCCAACTAGCTGAAGAATGAAAGAACCAGACAATCAGCATTTCAATTAAGAGCCCAGCACTATGCTAGCTACCATAAAAGATACAAATATATAAATATCATCTCGGATGTTTGAGCTTAATTCAGAAAATAAAACTCAGCATTGTGGAAAGATGTAGTAAGCCTAAAAAGCAAAATAGTAAAGAATTGTGATGAAATTATCAAAAAAAATTATCACTGAAGAGATTTTAGACTGATTCTTAGTCTTTGTTTTTAATTCTAACTTACAAATATATGTTTTGTTATTTTGAAGCTTCAGAGCTCAAAGATAAATATAATGGGTCATTGAGATTACAGATGTCAGTGTCTAATATAGGATAAATTTTAATAATTAAATTTCTAAAATATTTATGGATAGAATACTTCAAGGAGATTGGAGGTATCAAGGTAGACTTTCTGAGGTGTGTGGTCATATGGTATCCGGATTCAAATAACTCTTCGAAGTTTTCTGAGACAGTGCGAAAGGGTGCCAGATGGTGTATTTTACCAAAAAGCATATTTGGAGAGCTACTCAAAACTTTCACGGTGTCAGAGGGAATATAAAACATCTCATGTTTGCACATACCTGAATGTAGATTATGAACAGATTATGGAGTTACTTGATAAGAAAATAAATTTATTATTAACATATAAAATACATCCAAATTTTGTGATTTTAAGCAAGAAACGTTTAGAAGAAAACTGGTGCTGAATAAGTAATAATTATTAGAAAATACAAGAAAAGAAAGTGCATGAAAAGAATAAACCTGTAACAAAATAATGTCGAATTAAAATGACAAAGCTTTTGATGTAGATAATGAAATGGAATCTAAGTACAATAAATTCATTTGTCAATTCAATGGAAAAATCATTAAATATAACCTGATGAATAAACCAGCCAACAAACAATTGCAGTCACTGTTACATCCCATTTTAAATTATTAAATATAGCAATCATAAAGAAAAACCTAAAGAATAAGAAAGATTATTAACACCTGAATACCAACTACCAAGCTTTAAAAATTATTAATAATTTTTTTATATTTTCTTTATGTTTTTCAAAATAAAGTACTAAATTTAAAATTTTCATGGCCTATTGTAAAAACAGCTTCAAAAACTCCACTGAGATAGCAGAAAACTAACTCTTTTAAAAGACAAATCTACCACAACAAAAAGAAAATTTGGTAAAGTGGATCAATAAATGGTACCTAACATATCAGATAAGAAAGAATTGAGTGTTTCAGGAGTAGACTCCAATAATCAAACTCAGTGTAGCTATAGAAAATTTCAAACATTGGAGAATTGAACACAATGATACACTAGAGGGAAACTTACAGCTTTAAGTTTATTGATCAAAAAGACATGCAAATAAATAAGAAAATATGGCCCACATACAGAAAAATTAGCAGTCAATAGAAATTCCCCTTAAACAAGCCCAGATGCTGGACTTACTTAACAAGTCCTTAAATCATCTTCTTGAAATATGTTCAAGGAACTAAAGGGAACCATGGCTAAAGAACCAAAAGAAAGTACAATAACATATTTCACTATGTGCAGAACATCAATAAGGAGATAACAATTATAAGAAAAACAAAAAACTGGACATTTTAAATACTAAAATTTAGCAACATTGGAAATTAGATTCTCCCTCTTCCTTAAAATTTGGTGGTGGTGTTTGTTGTTGACAGTTCACTGTGGCTCCTGATCTCTCCTAGTTAGCTCAGTGGTCAGCTAATGATATGATAGAAATGTATGTAAATATCTGGAACAAAAAAATCTTCATCCATGCTGAGTGACTGTGTATGTGTTGGGGCAGGAAGGAGTGGGGAGACAATGAAGCTTTATAGAGGGCAAGTATATATTCACCATTGAAGTTAAATTGGTATTAATCTGGACCAGATCGTTGTATGTTAAGATGTTAATTTAAATTCCCAGGTCCAATAAAAAAAAACTTAATAAATAGAGCATATCAGATAAAAATCATCTTTTTATATTGATCTTTTATCCTACAACCTTGCTGAACTCAGTTTCACAAGTTGTTGTTTTGCTGGTAATTCATTGGGATTATGCATCATGTCATCTGCAATGAGGTTTTATTTCTCATTTCCCAATGTGAAGATCTTTTATTTTGCCTTCTATTTAGTGTGTATGTATATATATATATATATATGTGTGTGTGTGTGTGTGTATATATATGTGTGTATATATATATGTATGTATAGATACTAAAATATACTACATATTATATATTTAGTATATACAGATGACATTTGATATCATTTTTAAATACTATATATTATAATTTAGTATATACAATATATAGCATATTTTAGTATATACAGTATATAGTATATATACACATATATGTACTAAATATAAATACTAAATATGTTTAGTATATTTGCACACATATATATGTTGTTAAATATATGTATATATACACTAAATATATTTTATTAATACACATAAACACACACACACACACACACACACATATATATATATATATATATATATATGGAGAGAGAGAGAGAGAGAGAAAGAAAGAGAGAGAGAGCAACAAGATCTTACTCTGTCACTTAGACTTGAGTGCTGTGGCACAATCATAGCTCACTGCAGCCTCCTGGGCTCAAGTGATCCTTTCACCACAGCATTCAGAGTTAGCTTATAATTAAAATTTTTTTGACTTATTAAATATTCTGTTTTTCCTTCACCAGTCATGATATCTTTACATTTTTAAAGAATTTTCACATTTCTTTCAGGCTTTTAATATTGTTGGCTTGTGTTGGAGAACTTAAACCAAGTAATCCTCTGTCCCTGTTACCCACTACTGGAAATAGGAATCATTTTTGATTCTGTGCTAAACCATTTTAGAACGAATTCTTTTTCCTATTTTTAAAAAATAAATAACACTGAGATCAGTAAAAAGTAAACTGCTTGCTGTAAGAAATACCTGCTCATAGAAAATAAGGTGTGATCCAATTAACCAGAGTACCAAACTTATTAAGAGTAACAGCTCTCTCATCCAGATTTGCTTTAAGACTCTCACCTCACTGTGCATACCAATAGCCAATCCAAAGCTATTATGCCAATATTACCACTCAATTCCAAATCATTTTCACCTTATAAGTCATACTTTCAAAATCATTCAGCCCATGATCTAAAACCCTATAAATGCCTTTCTATGACTTCTTTTCTAAAATTGTTTTATTTCATATATTTAACATCTATAACATAATGCTCTGGTATATATACATATATATATATGTATATATATATGTATATATATACATATATATATGTATATATATATACACACAATGAAGTGATTACTACAGTCAAGTAAATTAACATATGCATTATCACACATTGCTAATTATGTTGTGATAAGGATATCTAAAATCAACTCTTAACAAATTTCAGTATACAGTAAAATATTATTAAGTGTAGTTATCATGTTGTACACTAGATCACTCAGCTTATTCATTAAGTCAATGAATTCCTCCATTTCTCCTATCCTCCCCACCTACCTCTTTATTCTCTATTTCTAGGATTCAAGATAGTCACATTGATATATAATTGCAGAACTATAACAATAGATGTATTCAAGATAGTTACATTAATATATAATTACAGGACTATAACAATAGATAGATGTTGAGGCCAGCATAACATAATCAACCTCTTATCTATCAATGCGGTATTTAGTACTTAAAAATTTTCTAATGCTGAGACACCTTTCCGTGGGTATGCATTTTTTTACATTGCTGAATTTGATTTACTACTAAAAATATTTTACAGGTGAGATGAATCCATGTTTTCCAAATTGAAAATTTTATTTTTCAAATTAGATATCTAGTTTATATTAACTTCCTAAGTGTTTTAATTGGAATGTTGTTCATTATTCTCTGAAAGAGCTTGCATAAGTTTATTTGTTCTTTGAAGATTTGCTCAAACTTGTATACAAAGCCATCTAGTGGCCTTTTAGAAGGGCTCATTCTGAGACAAATTTGATGTCATTTTCAAATTCACTTACAATTTTTATTTTCTTAGTATATTTTAGTACTATATAGCTTTAAAGCATATCAACATATTTTATTTTGCTATTCTTGTGTTATGTTAAAAATCTTTAGTTTTGACTGTAGTTATATCCTTTGAATTAGTTCAAACTGTCTGTGATGTTTTCCTGTTTCTTTATAAATATTGCCAGATATTGATTTTTTGGAGTGAGAGGGAAAAGACATGGCCTGGTCTCAAAGAATAAGCTTTTTTGGCTTTGTTCATCCTTTTTTCTTGATTTTGTTTTCTATTTTACTAATTTTGCACTTACTTTTATATCCTCCCTTTTACTTTTCTTAGGTTTCTTATATTATTCTTTTTGTGTAATTGTTTTATTAACACATATACTTTAAAGTATTAACTTACTTCTAAATGCCACTATGCAGAAGCTTTTTAGTTTGAAGACCTTGAGTTTTCATGTGTGATAATTTGCTACCAATATAATGTGTATCATCTGTAGATTGCATTGTATAATACACTTTAAAGTATGAGTAAATTGTGAATAATATTTATTGTACGCCTTTTATTTATATAGTTTTATTGTACACAAAGTGTATGATATTAAATAAATTATGTGCAATTGCATTCCATTCAGCGCACTAGTTTTATTATGTCAATTCTTACAGATTTGTTCCATCGTGACATTGTCACTAGACAATTTTATTTTTTGAATTCCATTTGATCATGAAATAAATGAGTTCAAATTATGTTAAAGATTTGCATATGTATGAATACATACATACATTGTAAATAAATTTATGCATATACAGTATGGATAAATACATGTGTATATATATATATAAAAGTATATACATGTATATAATTAAGCCTGGTTGAAATTATAATTGTTAATTACTTTAAAAATGGTTCCCTTTTAAACCACTTGAGGTATGATTGACATATAAACAGTTGTACATATATAATGTATATATCTAGATGAGTTCGGGAACATGTATACAATTGTGAAACCATCACAGTCATCCAGGCAATAATCACATCCATCACCTTCCAAAGTTTCTTCCTGCTATCTTTAATATTTATTTATTTATTTTTCATGTGTGATCATTTAACAGAAGTTCTACCCTCTTAGCAATTTGAAGTGTACAGTACAGTATTGTTAGCTTACAGGTACTATGCTTTATAGACCTCCAGTACTTTATCTGGAATTGCTGATGCTGAAACATTGTACCCTTCAACCATGTTGTCTCCATTTCCTCCCTCTTCAGCCCCTGAAAACCGTCATTCTATGCTTTGTTTCCATGTCTTTCACTTTTTTAGATTTCACATCAATTTGTCTTCCTGCCAACAGTGTACAAGGGCTTCTTTTTCTCTACCTCCTCATGAACATTTATCTTTAAAAAAAAAAATGACGATCCTAACAGGTGTAAGGTAAAATTATATGAGTGATTTCCATTTCACTGGTGATTAGTCATAATTAGCACATTTCCATATAGCTGTTGACAATTTTTATGTCTTTTTAAAAAAAGTCCTTTGCAACCGTTTTTAAGATGTTATTCATTTGATTTTTTTAAACATAGAAAGATATACATGCTTTATTTCTTAACTAAATAAGTGTGCATCTCTCTATTTGTGTATATGCATACATCTACAATTATAGACATAGAATATATGCACATTTTTTGATATGATAATATTATGATTTTTTCTTTCTTTTATTGTATTATTAATAAACTTAAGTTCTGGGGTCCGTGTGCAGAGTGTGCAGGTTTGTTAACATAAGTATACGCATGCCATGGTGGTTTGCTTCATCCATCGCCCTGTATCTACATTAGGTATTTCTCCTAAAGCTATCCCTCCCCTTCCTTCCCCTACCATACCCCACCAGGCCGCAGTGTGTGATGTTCCCCTCCCCGTGCCCATATGTTCTCATTGTTCAACTCCTACGTATGAGTGAGAACATACAGTGCTTGGTGTTCAACTCTCACTTACGGGTGAGAACATGTGGTGTTTGGTTTTCTGTTC
>CAUYLG010038495.1:0-51498 GCA_963573385.1 Cacajao melanocephalus
CCCAATGGTAAAAAGTACAGGGTCTGAGTCAGAGGACAGATTTAAGAATGCTGATGTCCAAGGGCAGAAGATAGACGTCCCACTTCAAACAGGGAGAGTGAATTTGCTCTTCCTCCGTCTTTTTGTTCTATTCAGGCCCTCAATGGAATAGATAATGCCCACACACATTGGAGAGAGTGATCTTCTTTACTCAGTTTACAAATTCAAATGCTATTCTTTTCTGGAAACATCATCACAGACATACCCAGAAATACTGTTTTACCATGTATCTGGACATCTCTTAGCCCAGTGAAGTTGACATGTAAAATTAACCGTGATATCCATGTTTATAAGCAGCATTATTCACAATAGCTAAAATGTGGAAGTACTGCAAGTGTCTATCAACAGATGAATGTGGTCTATACACACAAAGCATTAAGAAAGAAGGAAATTTTGATACATGCTACAACATGGATGAAGCTTGAGTATATTATGCTAAGTGAAATAAGCCAGTCACAAAAAAACAAATGCTGTATGATTCCACTTATATTCGGTACTTAGTCAAAATCATACGGAAAGTAGAATGGTGGATGCCAGAGACTGGGGAAGGTGGGAGTTATTGTTTAATGTTTATACAGTTTCAGTTTGCAACATAAATCTGTAGGTGGATGGGAGCACATTACACGTTTCTTTTTTTGTTTTTTGAGAGGGGATCTCACTGTTGTTCAGGCTGGGGTGCAGTTTTAGTGATCATAGCTCACTGCAGCCTCAACTGCCTGGGCTCAAGTGATCCTCCCACCCCAGGCACCAAAGTAGCTAAGACCACAGGTGCACCACCACACCTGGCTAATTATTACTTAATTATTGGCTGTAGGTTTGTCGTAAATAGCTTTTATTGTTTTGAGATATGTTCCTTTGATACCTAGTTTATTGAGAGTTTTTAGCATAAAGGGCTGTTGAATTTTGTCGAAGGCCTTCTCTGCATCTATTGAGATAATCATGTGGTTTTTGTCTTTCATTCTGTTTATGTGGTGGATTACATTTATAGAAAAAGGGACTTTTTATTATTATTATTATTATTATTTGTAGAGGTCAGATATTGCTATGTTGCCCAGGCTTGTGCTGAACTCCTGGGCTCAAGTGATCCTCCTGCCTAGGCTTCCCAAAGTGCTGGGGTTACAGACGTCTGCCACCACACCTGGCCAGAATGTATTTAAAAATTGAAAAAAAATCCACATGGGTCACCAATTTACCAATTTAGCCATTTTCACCATTTTTAGATTGCATTTTCCTTCTCTATCTCAGCACTCCCACTAAAGGAAAAGCAAAATTTCTTACAAGAATAAATGATTCTCCAGTGTGGCTGCTCCTGAAAGGAACAATGAAACTTTTCTTATTTCACCACAAGGTTGAGAAAGAAATAAACAAGTGATAAATGCCCAGACCCCTTCTTATTCTTTTCACATCCTGGTAATCTGAGGCATGGTGTGGCCTTTACTCCAAGCATATGAATACTTACAATCAGAAGCTGCCTCTCCTTTCCCTCGCTTTATCATTATTGTTGTCATGTATGACAAAGGAGGGAGTGTCTCACTGGATGATAGTTGGGGTTCTTTCTTCAGTGGTCCCATATACTGAGCATTCACTTGTGCTGTTCTTCATCTTTCACATCTAGCAATTTTCGAAAGCCCCTCAGAGTCAGTAAGACATGAGATTCAAACAACTGCTTCACATCTAAGTATATGTCTTTAAAAATCTCTCGTTTTCCATATTTATGTCTGCTGTGTTTTCTTATGGCACAGTGGCATGTACTGTATAGTTCATAAGTTAATCAATGTACATCTGTGGAGGGTGAATGCTCAGTTTTAGATCTACACATGAAAGCTTTTCTCCAGGGCAAGAGCCTTGCTTTCTCCACCTAAGCCTTAATTACCCGAATGACCATGTGTTGTGCCTTTGGCTTGTTGAAATGATACCAATTGGTAAATCTGATGGGAGATAAAAGTTAGATATCCAGAAGCCTAAAAGTCAGGAAGAGAGGCTCTCTATGGCATAGAGAAAGCTGCAGAACTGGTCCATGGTGTGCAAAACTCATCAGCACATGAGTTTTGAAGGTAAGTAAAGATAGTCACCTTCAACCACTTTGTAATTTCTACCTATTCACTTGGGGCCAATGTCCCTTATTCACCAAGATTCACATTGGTCCTTTTGATTATTTGGCCTGAGGAGGCCCCCAGACATGCTAAACTATCAGGCAGGGAGAGAGGAAAAGTCGGGAACCAGCCTTGGCTTAAAAGGGTTTTGGAAATGGAGGCAAATAATAAAATTTTGGGAACATTTATATAAATAGTTATATAATTTCTGATTATAGAAAGGCAATAGGAGGCTCAGGAGAACCACTTAGAAGACTGGAAAAAGGTACCTATTGAACTTTGGAGACACTGACTACTGGTTCATAAATAAATGAGTAATTAGGAGTATCTGACTGGAGACAAGAATGAGCATTAATGTAGGATGATTCTGAATTACAGCTCCTGGCACTAGTAGGTTTCAATATACATAGTCTGCTGAAAGGTAATTTTCTCTGTGATATTCCTGGTATTCCTAAGGAGGGTAGTATAATTTTAGGTACATGCTGACAAAATTTGAATACGAGGTTCTTAGGTGAAAGTTACAGTCTGTTTTAGACATGAAATTGAAGCATGCAGTAGCTATTGCTTTGGCAAAGGATTTTTGGCTGATGCAGTGTATGGGTATTGATTTTATGATTTATCTTATCATATGACACCTAATGTATTAGCCGACTTGCGAAAACAGTGTTTTGGTTTAATGGATGTTAGGGATTTATCTCTAACTTCAAATTTGCCTTGTTAATAGTAGAAAAGAATAGTATGGAAGCATTACTTTCAGCTGCTTTTTGAAGGGTCCACCAAAATGAATGACTTTTTTTTCCTTTCTTCACGCAGATTTCCTCCTAGAGTGCCAAGATCTTTTCCATTCAACACCTCAGTCATGTACAAAAAGACTGTGTTTGTAGAATTCACGGATCACTTTTTCAACATCGCTAAGCCAAAGCCACCCTGGATGGGTAATAAAAACAACATTGAATGCTAATTATGAAATTGAGTATCTTATTTTCTATCACAGATTCCCCAATCTTGAGGTTGCAGTTAAAAAGGGCAGCTTCCAAAAAGAATGTTTCCCTAACTGCCACCTATAGGGAAATACACTGAGTGCATTTTCTGTCTTTTTGCTGGGCCGTCTTCCTCTGCTTGGTTTATGCCAACTGCTTACCTCCACTTAGATGTCAAAGAAAGTATGTAATAACATGTTAGGATAGGATATATTCTGTCTTTGAATTATTTCTGAGAATTATAGGTGGGAAGTACCCCCTTATTCTAAAGAGAGGTATCACTCTATCAATTTAAAACTTGTTCAGGTAGTAGTGCAAAATTGGTTCTGCAACCCTTAGCCCCTGACTCACCTCCAGCCTTATATTAAAAAAAGGCTAGGACCTTATGAAAGAGTTTAGGTTTGAGTGTGACTTTGAAGAGCCTCTTTGGTGTTTTATGTGTTGCTTACCCCCTGTGGGGAGGGAGGCCTGTCCCTCATGTCAAGCTATAATGAAGGAGGCTTCAATAGAACTACTTAGAAGACTGGAAAAGGTACCTATGGAACTTTGGAGACACTGACTACTGCCTGGTTTTTATCTGGACAAACTTTCAAGTTCAGAGGCCAAAAGGACTTCCGATGGAATAGCAGGGAGAGTGGGCTATAGTGGGAGCTAACTGCACTGAATGAGACTTGTCTTACAAAGACTCTGCCTGAGAGGTCTTCCTGCCAGGGTTAGGGAATCCCAACAGAAAAAGTATATGTGGGTTGTAATGCCAAAAGCAGAATCTGAGAGGAGAGATACAAGTGACCAGCTGGAGAAGGTATATCCCATGTCAAGATCAGGTACAGTGGGGTGTTTCCATATTGGGAGGGAGAGGTCCCCAAAGAACTCCTAAGTTCCCCAAGAAAGAAAGGCAGAATTTTGGTATGTGTCACAAGTAGGGAGTACTAATGCCACATTATCACTGCTCCTTCCACGAAAGACTTCGTCATTGTGACTTTTTTTTAACCCCGATCCCCTTTCTACTTGCTCCTACCTTGGAGAGTCTAGAGGCAGAAAGATGAGTTGTGGAGGAAGATTAGGAGAGGAAGGTGGGAAAGCAGTGAAGGGGCCAACAAAATTACCTTTACATATTGCAGATTTCTGGGGCTGTCAGGATGCAGCTGGGGAAGGAAGGGAACTTGCAATTGCAGAAGACATCAAAAATTTGATATTAGACTGGACAGGACTTGTTAGAACTTAAAAATGATACTGTTTGTTAATACCTGAACGTTACTGGAAAAGATCTGGGCTCAGCCAAAGTGCAAGAAAAGAGATATCTCACATAATGTAATTAAAACCAGTGGTCCAAGAAAAATAAGGCTATTTTATGTTTTTATCCCAATAAATCCAGTTCATTCAATAAACTGTTTATAGGCATTTTATACTTAGTGTATTCATAAAACAAAGCTCTTAATTTTCCTCTTGATTTTCTGTCATGGCCCGATTAACAACCCATGGTTTGACTCCTCTCTCTTTTTTTCTCTCTCTAGCATCATATCTATGACCAAGTCCTATTGACTGTTCCTCCAAAACAAGTTCCATGTCTTCTTCTTCTACTTCTTGTAAAGTCCAAATTCCTGTAGGCTACAAGGTCCTACATGTTATGTTTCCTTTGTAACCATATTTTCTGTTACTCCCCTGCTCATTCACTGTGCTTCAGCCATATTTTACTCAACTATACCAGGCTTATTTCTGCCTCTGGACTTTTGCATTTGTTTTATCTGCTTTCAATGCTCTTCCAGTAGATCTTTGAAAATCTTCCTTCATTCTCATTAGTCAGATCTCTACTCAAATGTCACCTCCTCAGAGAGGCCCTTCCTGATCACTACACTGAAAGTATCCTCTACCTCCTGCCTCGTCATTTTCTAGCAGACCACCCTCTTTTATAATATTTATAACAACTTGAAATGTTCTTATTTATTTCTTTATGCACTTAATGTTTTAAGAATATGATCTCCATGATCTGTCTTGTTTGTTACTGCACCTCCAGTACATAAGACAATTCCTAGAATATAGTAGAAACTCTAGTTGAATGAATGAATGAATTGAATGATTGCCAGAAATCTTTCCTCAGAGCAACCATGAGGTTGAGCTGGTGTTGGCAGCAAGCAAATACTACTTTTTATCAATAATTACAGAGGCACGCTTCTCCACTGTGACTTTGACTCTAACCTTTGTAATAACAGGTTTTCTGGAGTACTATCCCCAAGTGACCTTTGGTGGACATCTCATTCTTACAGGTCTGCTGGGTCCTACCATTCAGGCTGAGGTTTATGACACAGTGGTCATTACGCTTAAGAACATGGCTTCTCATCCTGTGAGTCTTCATGCTGTTGGTGTATCCTACTGGAAAGCTTCTGAGGGTGAGTCAAATACCCTCCTATTGTCCTGTCATTCTAGGAATAGAAGAGTGAGATGTGTATGCTTTGTAATGGTGGCACAGCTGGAGGTGGATCCATTCTCTTAAATACAAACTTACTGAAAAATAATAACAACAATAATGACTAACATATATTGAGTTCAAGGTTGTACAGCTAGTAAGTGGTGGAATCAGGATTCAAACCTAGCCCCATATAACTCCAGAACTTATCCTCTGAACCACTGTGCTACAGTGCAAGCATTCATATAAATAATACCGAATTTGGTTTATGTAACTGAAAACTTCCATGGAGTCAATCAAATATGGCTGGACTCAAGGATTCAAGTGATGCTGTCAGCGTTGTGGCCACTCTTCTCCCACCATCTCAGCTGGCCTACCCTTTTTGGTTCCATTCTCAGGCAGGCTTTTCTAATATGATGGCAAAGATAGCCACTGGCAGCTCAAGGCTTATCTTGTTCTTACAGATTGTGATCCAGGAGTGGGAAGGAAGCCTTTATCCCAGTATTTCTTGACGTTGAGTGGAAGAGTTAGCAAACAGTAGGAAGCATCAGTCTCACCCAATCCAATGACAATGGTAGAAGGACCAAACTGAGAGACCTAGTCACTGCAGTGGTCTCTGTAGCAAGGACATTGTTTTATGAAGCCCAATAGAGTTGTAGTGTCCCGGAGTTAGTTATTTGAGAGGTTTAAGTTAATTTGCTTGCAGGCCATCTTTATTTGAGACAGACAACTGTATTATTTTCTACCTCTATGAAAATATCTCTCTGAATTTCCAAATCTCCAAAATTTCTGCTTTACCTCGGTCACACAGACCTCTTTGATACAAATGAACATGGTCTGGAGATTGATGTGGGCAAGCTAGAGTGCAAAATAGATTCCTATAGCTAGTATAGAAGTTGCTAGAGAGCAAACAGAGACATTTGTAGATCTCATTTTCATATAATTCAAAACCTAGAGTAGTCAATAAAGGGTAGAAAGCATAAACTGATTACAACCATGCTCTGCCTAAGTCTCTGCTCGTTTTTAGAAATTGAAAATTCTTTCAACTCTTTTAAGGTCCTAACTGAACATTGTGTCTGTTTCTTAACAGTTACTAGAATATTAATATCTTAAGATAGGGACATCCATCTTATTTATTGCTATATCCTTAGCATATAACATATTGCCTACCCTATAGTGTATACTCAATACAAGAATGAGGATGTAGTGGACACCAGTCACTTTTTCTTCCTAAAATTAAACATTCCTCACCTGTGTACCCCCTAGGAATTGCGTTTTTGAATGAACTTCAAATAGAGCCTGCCATTTTCTTAATGCCTGTGCCTCCCTGGCCACAGTAATTGATCTAGCGGTGAGCAGTTGACATAGGTATCCTACCTCCTTGGCCACAGTTGATCAGTCCAGAGATGAGTACTTTATACAAGCTAGGCCAATGAGAGTACTTCCTCTAGCATTTTGAAATTTGTAAGAAAAAGGACCTACTGTTACCAGATAATCCTATACTTAGGGGATGGAGCCCAAATATATGACAAAATCAAAATTCTACTACTTCATGGATAGGAGTCTTAAGGGGGTGTTGGTCTTGTCCTTTTTATAGTTGCCTAGCTCCTTGCAGGCATGGTACAAAGGCAGGGCAACCTACCTTTATCTGCTCCTTCTATACCACTGATCCTACTCCAACCATGTAGGTGTATAATCAGAGACAGGAAGCCATGGCAAATCTAGGGGGTCTGGACTTGGCTATATCTTAAAGAGTTACATAGAATCATAGTTCAACATTGAGGACATTTTCCAAAGATTGGTGGAGAAAAGAGTGGCCAATACAATTTTATCTTTTTCTTTTCTGCTGACATCAGGTAGAGATAAAAGCTTTAAAATCACAATTATAGGGAGATAATATTTTTAAATCCAGCTCAAGTTAAATTCATCAGAAAAGGTAATAGGACCCCCAAATGGCCACATCTTATCTGATGAGGGGACACCAACCATAGAGTCTATACTGGACAGTTCAAATGGTAGCCACAAGCTATCAGGCACTTGAAGTGTGGTGAATCCTACCTGAGACATGCTGTAAAATACACACCAGATTTCAAAGGCAAGTACAAAAAAGACTAAAAATATCTCATTCATTGTTTATAACTACAAGTTGAAATGCTTATATTTGGATATACTAGGTCAAACAAAATACATTATTAAAATAATTTCACCTGTTTCTTTTTACTTTTCTTGATGTGACTACTAGAAAATTTAAAATTACATATGTGGTTTGCATTATATTTCTATTGAACAATACTCATCTGTACACTTCCAGTGAAATGTTTAGCATATGTTGAAGTTACTGCTCCTGATGTAGTGGCTCATCTCAGATTTGGCCAAGTTCTTCTGTCCAAGGAAAACTAGGTCCAACCCATTCCTGGAGAGGAAGAGTCTCAAAGCTTTCTGGGCTGGGTCACTTACCTTGGTTAAATCTGTTCTCCACCTATTCTACCAACAACCAAGTGGATGGACATAGCTGAAATAAAAATCACACAGTCACACTGAATGGTATCTCACCTCAAGTGGGACTTCAGCTTTGCCTAGCCATTCTACTGCTACATTTCCCCTAATCCATGTACTCTCCCTCTCCTCAAGACAGCCATAATGTTTCACACATTCTTATCCTCTCATAGAAACTCCAATATGTGCTCCCGCCCCTGCCCCACCACCACCTGAGTCTTGAGTCTTAGGAAAAGGGATATTTTTTTCCTAATGAAATATTTCAAACAAAGATAGATATAGAAATTAATATAGCAAACAAACATGTGCCCATTATCTCACTTTGCCAAATCTTAACATTTTGTCATCTTTGCTTAATTTATTTCATGAAATTAAACATTTTACATACAGTCTGTGCCCCTCCATGGGGCTAGCAGGAAAGGGCTCTCATTGTCAAAGTTCAAAGCAATTGATCATTGAAAAAATAATGATCACATTAAAAAGAACCCTTATGTGGCTCCAGTGGCACAGTCGGTTAGCATGCGGTACTTATAAAAAGAACCCTTATATAATGGAGATACATATTTAAATACTCATAAATGGAATGATATCCTGTCTAGGATTGGCTTCAAATAAATCCAGCTGATGTTACAACCATTAGGGAATTGCTGATGTGGAATTTGACATTTGTATGGTGCCAAAATAATATCCCAGAGATTTATTTCAGATTGTAAGTGGAAATCTTAACTTTAGAATGGAGGCATCAGGCTAATCCACAGGTCAATTTTAGTGTCACTAAGGATGAGATGGCTGTATATTATCTGCCCTTGATATGGCACAATATGAGGGACTCAGCATCATCTTTGATATATTTTAGCCAAAAACCTTGTTTAACTTGAATCTAATCAGAACTTAGGTATATCCAATAGCATGGGATATTCTACAGGACTACAAGCCAAATTTCTTTCACCAAATGAGTGTCGCAAAAAAGGGACTACTCCATACTAAAAGAGACTACCAGATGCAATGTGCAGTCTCAGGTTGGGTTCTGATTTGGACCAACTAGCTAGAAAGGATGTCTTTGAAGCAATTAAGAAAATTTGAATATTACATTCATATTAGGTGATATTAAGAATTATTCTTAATTGGGTCAGGTGTGCTAGTGTCATTTTGTTTCTGTGGGAAAATGTGTTCTTTTAAGATGACTTCTAAACTATATAGGAGTGGACTATCATGAAATTTGTAATGTACATTAAAATGCATCATCATAAAAAGTGTGTTGAAAGAAGAAAGTGAAAGTAGCAATGCAATTCCAAGAATAATTTTCTAACATCCACTCACAAAAATATTACATTCTTTATATTAAGCACATGAAAAAGAATGCAAATATATCTTTATAAAAACTTCTTTAATGTTTTATTATAATCTTGAAAATAATATTGTATAGTTTTAGCCTAATATTAAGACTCAATAATTACTGAAAGTATATAAGAAAGCTAGCGTAAAATGTAAACTTTTCAACACAAACATCCCCATACAGTTGTAATATTTTTGTGAGTGGATGTTAGAAAATTATTCTTGGAATTGCATTGCTACAAAGGGATGTTACAAAAATAAGCCTGTAGGAATCTCCTTTTCCTTGGAGAATATTACACAAGTTGAATGTTACACATTATTTTTCACTGGATACAAGATCAATGTGATCTGCTTTATTAAAAGCAGAGATTAAACCAACTTAAGTTGCATGTCAAATTCCACCTCCTTCATCAAGCATTACTGAAGAGTAGGAAGTTAGTTTACTTTTTTTATCTACTGGATTGGTTGCTCCATGAGTACACAGACTTCTATCTTTATATTTTCAGCTTGTAGCTGAGCCTGGCAAAGAATAAGAACTCAGTAAATATTAGTGAATAAATAGGTGAATATTTCCACATGGTATTATAATTATATCTTTATGTGTCTATGTCCCCCACCAAACATAGTGTTGTCCCTCTAGAAAAGAACCAAATTTAAGAAATTTTCTTAAATCTCTCTTTCTTACCCTTCCCTGACCCTCATTAGTGCCTACCAAAGAGTCTTTTACAAAGTACATACCAAAAGTGTATTTGTTGTTGAATTAGGCAAAAAGATGCAATAATGGAGGCAATTTTATTGTTTAACAGAATGTGGAGTTCTTCCCACTTGTGGCTGCTGCTTGTTATTTTTTCAAATTAAGATGCAAAAAGTCTGTTTCCTATGTAGAACCTGTTGGTGACAATAAACTTGACATGTTTCTTTAAGTGGACAATGGGTATAGAAAAGACAATCTTATTTCTTCTTGCTATAGGAGCTGAATATGATGATCAGACCACTCAAAGGGAGAAAGAAGATGATAAAGTCTTTCCTGGTGGGAGCCATACATATGTCTGGCATGTCCTGAAAGAGAATGGTCCAATGGCTTCTGACCCACTGTGCCTTACCTACTCATATCTTTCTCATGTGGACCTGGTGAAAGACTTGAATTCAGGCCTTATTGGAGCCCTGTTAGTATGTAGAGAAGGTAAGTGTATGAAAGGGTAGGATTGAGGTGAAATAAGCAGAGAAGTACAATCAACTGAATCTATCTATAACAGCTAGCATTTGTATTCCTTCACCTGAAAGAGGCTTCTTTACTCTAGTATCCATGCTCATGGAAAGAATAATCCAGTTTCTGAGAGAAGCAGATATGCATTGTATATAACCACAATAAACTCTAAGCTGGGATTAGGAGCAACTAAGTTCCAGAATTAAGTCTCTCCTCTCAAAGCATTGCTGTTTTCCTCTTTGAATCTGTGGGCTTTACTAGTAGTGATTTCTACTATCCTCTGCTTTTGCAAACAGAGCTAGGTTCCTTGAAAGCTTCATGGAGGTGAACACATCCAAGTGTGTGATCAATGGCATATAGACTAGTTCAGCTGGTTAGTTTGTCATCTGTAAACCAAAAGCATATAAAAATCTAAGAAAAGTCAGCATTTATTTGTATATGTTATTGAAAATAAATTAATTTAGATTGAATTAATATATTCTAAAAATAATTTTAAACAAACTTGTTTTTAATATATATCTTAGCATAAAGTAAATTATGGAAGTAAATTTTACATAATTTGGGTTTTTTTGTTTGTTTATTCTTTTTTTTTTTTTTTTTTTTGAAACAAAGTCTCACTCTGTCGCCCAGGCTGGGGTGCAGTGGCGCAATCTCGGCTCACTGCAAACTCTGCCTCCTGGGTTCAAGCAATTCTTCTGCCTCAGCCTCCCAAGTAGCTGGGATTACAGGCACACACCACCATGCCCGGCTAGTTTTTTTTTGTATTTTTAGTAGAGACAGGATTTCACCACATTAACCAGGCTGGTCTCAAACTCCTGACCTGGTGATCTGCCCGCCTCAGCCCCCCAAAGTGCTGGGATTACAGGTGTGAATCACTGCACCCTGCCTTTCATCCTGTTTTTTATGGTGAAATCAGCTTCACGGTACCTTTTTCTCGTTTCAGTTATCTTGTACTGCATAACTCCACTATTTAGTGGCTTAAAACAACAAGAATCATTTATTATCTCTCATGGTTTCTGTGGGTCTCATGGAATTTGGGAGTGTTTTGACTTGGTGGTGTAAGTGTTTCTCATGAGGCTGTAATCAAACAGTAGCCAGACTGAAATCATCCCAAAGGTGACTTTATTCACGTCTTTAACCTTGGCTTGATGGTACTCTCCACATGTCTCTCTCACATGGGTCTTACGGGGTAGCCAGACTTCTTATACGGTTCTGAAGGAGCCCATTAGAAACTGTTTCACCTTCTAAGCTAACCTCAGAAATCACTCACATGAACATACATTTTATTAGTTAGAATGCATCACTAAGGCCAGTCTATAGAGGGGGATAACTGCTTTTGATGGGGAATAGGCAAAGAATTTATTTTTTTCTTTTTGGCAAAGGATTTATTAACAGGAGTCACCATACTCTTTCTGAATGGTGATGACGAATGTGATTCAAAAAAAGGTGGGAGCAGGGAGTGGAAGATGAGAAAGTTTTGTAGTTTATAACAGTTTCAAGTGAAAGTATGATTTCTCATATACTGAGTTCAGCTTCACAGTCATAACTAATGAGAAAGTGCCAAAACCACGGTGTGTTATTTATGGAGTGTAAAGGCTGATGGAACAATGACATCATCAAAACATTACTGTTTACATATGACATATAAAGAAATAAGTTAAAAACCCAAATAACTCTTTGACACAGAGTTGAATTAAAGAGTTAACAGAGGTTCTAGTTCCAGGTAAAATGTATAAACGCACTCCACCCTTTATTTCCCATTGAACTTAACAATAAAACCTTGACAAAATGCTAAGCCCATATATTTAAAAATTCTAAAAAGCAAATAGAACAAGTATATAGAGAAAAGGCACCAGAATTCAAGGTATTACCCAACTGGTGGGGGATGATACCTTTTTCCCCACTCTCCTATTACTTAATCTGAATGAAAACATAACTGGAAACTTGGAAGTGAGTACTATGTTGCAAAGAGAGCTCCAGGAGAAACTCTCTAGGGTTTAAGGAGTGGGAAAGGTAACTCTTTTTAAATGCTCAGAGAGCATGAGAGGGGAAATCCCCTAGGGTTTTTGTCTTCTTTTCTGACATTCTCTACAGCTTCAGTCCCAGGTTGCTTGTGGCAATGACAGTGACTGGCAACAGGACACATTATTCTTCATTAAGTAGAGCTACGGGTCTAAGACATTGGGGCAAATGCACATTACTTTTCTCTCTCTCTTTCTTCTTCCGTTGCTCAGCCTTAGCTATGATGTAGTCGTGGAAGTTGGAAGTTTCTGGTTAGAAAACCAAAAAAGGGAGCTCACAAAACTAGAAAGTTTATAGATAACAGAGAGTAAAGATCCCAGGAAAGTAAACCCATAAAGTTGTGCATTAACTCCTGGATTCACTCCCAACCTACACATACCTGGATGGAATCCTAATTAGCATGCTGAAGACTGTGAAAACTGATACTTCCCCTCAAGTACCAGACTGACCACTGGGTTGGACTCAACGGCACTGCAAAGGCTTTCAAACTGATCTGACACTGAAACCACAGCTCACAGAATTCCTTAAAACATGTCTGATGGGCCGGGCGCGGCAGATCACGAGGTCAAGAAATCGAGACCATCCTGGCCAACATGGTGAAACCCCCTCTCTACTAAAAATACAAAAATTAGACGGGCGTGGTGGCGCGCCCCTGGTCCCAGCTACTCGGGAGGCTGAGGCGGAAGAATCGCTTGAACCCAGGAGGTGGAGGTTGCAGTGAGCCAAAATTGCGCAACTGCACTCCAGCCTGGCGGCAAAGCAAGACTCCGTGTCAAAAATAAAAAAGAAAAAAAAATTCTGATGGTTGAGCGCAAAGATAGAACATTGTGAGATAGGTCTTTTAATGTATGGTAGATATAATATATAAAAGAACCATAGCATAGCAAGAGGAGGGTAAGGAAAGCTTTATGGTCCATTCAACTTCATTCCAATTCAAATGGTAAAATTATGATTCTAAGTAGATAGTGAAAAGCTAAGTATGTATATTGTAATCCCTAGAGCAACCAATAAAAAATTATTCAGAGAGATATAGTAAAAAAAAAACACAATAAACTAATTACAATGGAATATGAAAAATGTTCAAATAACTCAAAAGAAGGCAAGTAAGGAGAAATGAAAATAAGAGAGAAGAAGCAGGAAAATAATAAAATCATAGGCTTAAGTCTAAACATATCAATACTTATATTAAGTGCAAATGGCTTAAACACACCAATCAAAAACAGAGATTAGCACACTGGATAAAAAAAACAATTATATTTTGTTTACAAGAAACTCATTTCAAAAAAAATGATATAGGTAGGTTACAAGCATAAAGGTGGAAAAGGACATATGATGTAAACATGAATATGAAGAAAGTTAAAGTACTACAAATCTGTAATCAAAATATCGTGGTTCTTCCATGAGGATACACACAGAGATCAATGGAACAGAATTGAGAGTACAGAAATAAACCCATACACATATCTATGAGCAGTTGATTTTTGCCAAGGGTGCCAAAACCATTCAATGGCGGAAAGAATAGTCTCTTCAATAAACAGTGCTGAAACAGGTGAATATCTGCATGCAAAATACAGATTGAGTATTCCTTAACTGAAATGCTTTGAACCAAAAATGTTTCAGATTTCAGATACTGGAATATTTACACATATATAATGAGATAGCTTGGAGATGGAGCTTAAGTCTGAATGTGAAAATCATTTTGGATATAAGTCCCTTGCCAGTTATGTGATTGGCAAGTATTTTCTCCCACTCTAAGTTTGTTTTTTTATTCTCTTAATGGTGTCAGACAAAGCATGAAAAGATGTTCAACATCATTAACTATTAGGGAAATGCAAATTCAAACAACAGTGATATATCTGTTAGAATAGCTAAAATAATAATATAAAATTGCCAAGGTTGCTGTCAAGAATTCAGAGCAGCAGAAAGTCTCATAATGCACAATGGTATAGCCATCCTGGAAAACAGAATGGCAATTTGGCTGTTTGGCAGAGAAACACTCTGGCAGTTTCTTATAAAATTAGATGTACACTATAAAGGGATAGCAGGAGGGAGTTCTTTTTGGCTATTGAAATGGATCTGTATCTTGATGATGGTGGAGTTCCATGAGCTTATATCTTTGTTAAAAGTTATTGACCTATACACCAAAAGAAAAAGAAAAGCTAATTTTGCTATATGATAATTGAAAATTTATATTAAAATAATTAAAATGTTTTAAGACAGCTTTTTATATATTTTAAATTTGTCTCTAAAGTTTTTAACGCAGTACTTCTGATAAAGATGGCACAGGGTCTTCCTACTTAGCCATTTTTCCATCCTCCACCTCAACCCCGACCTCTGCTAAAAAGCAGCAGCAAAGATAGGTAAACTATAAATAGAGAAAATTGAATAGGCATGGTCAAGCTGAAAAAGAACGTAAATATTTGTGGACCAAAAGCAGTACAGGAACTGTGGGTAGTTCAAAGGGGCGGAAATCACAGGCCAACTGAGATCTGGGTCAGGGTGACAAGAATCAATAGTGCTCCCCACCAGAAGGACCTGGAACCAGGTGGACTGAGAGCCCATATCATAGAGTTGGGCTCCTCTTCACTTGAAAGAGCTGAGCACAGCTGCTGCCTACTCTTTTCTTGCAGCCATGGCTTTGTGGAAACTCAGGGTCCTAGAAGAGGGGAAAGAAAACCCAGTCCTAGAACAGGAACTGAACTAGGTTTTCTCTTGGTTCAGTGGGGGAATCTGCAATATCCCCAAGGTTTCCATTGGCCAGTATCTCCAAAATTCCATTCTAGGGCATGATTTGCTGGATAGAGAATAGTGAACACATCTTTTGCTTAATCAACCAATGATCACAAGGGACAGCAAAGATCACTATAGTTCAACAAAGTCAGATTTATTGGCTCATAGTAACAAGAGACTGTGGACACCTGCCTATGAGTGAGAAATGCAGTGTTTGGTTTTCTGTTCTTGTGTCAGTTTGCTGAGAATGATTTGGTACAGGAGAGAGAAAGAAATGAAAAATGTCATAAACAAAAATCTTTCTACTCAAAATAAGCCTGCAAACAAAATTCCCAGTCAAATTAAAAAATATATAATTCAAAGAAAGATACCCAACAAGCTCAACAGTTAAAGTGTGAAGCATGATAGTTTGTTCCATTAAAAACTTTAGCTATTGCTATAGGTGGTATTCACTTAAAATGTGAGTATATATAGAAGCACTGTGAGCTAGTGAAAAAAACATCATGAGTATAGGTGTTCAATATGGACAATTGTTATTTTACTCAAAACTTTTAATTACAGTTACAAAAGTGAAAAAAAGTTACAAGAGTAATAGAAATTCTCTATATTAATTGCCTATATGCACATTTTTTTCAGAAGCAATGTGTACTGTTGCTGTAATTTTTCTTTTTCTCTGTGATGTGTGTGTGTGTGAGGGCTTGTATTTTGTATGTGTTTTTCATCTCTTTCTTAGTAATTCATTTTTATTGTGTTTTACACAAGTAGTGGTCTTCACCAAATTTGAAAAAAAAATTATTTGCTCCAGGTAGTTTTAGAAACACTGGTGTAAGAGACCTGAGATCAAAGCAACAAAGCAAAGTTAACAAGAGACAAAAGACAACATTTGTTCTTACTCTCAAGTAACTGGTGAAGACATGTCTCTTCCTAGTGAGAATTTCCTACAGTAGAATTTTTAAAATAGAAGATAAATGCTCTCACTTCTTTTTCAGGGAGTTTGGCCAAGGAAAGGACACAGACCTTGCACAAATTTGTACTACTTTTTGCTGTATTTGATGAAGGTTAGTGAGTCTCAATCTGAATTTTGGATTCCTGAAAGAAATCCTCTGCTACTATTAAGAGAAGGTGATTATAGAAAGCTCATAAACTACATTACTGTTCAGGAATGAAGGAGATGGGGTTCAAAATGAATTCCAAGAAAACAAAATGTAACCTCAGTTCCATTGGCAGCTATGAGGTAAGAAGATAGAGGATCTGGGTGACAGATTGGCCTCATCCCCCTCATTAAGACCATCGACAAATACTTTGGGCTCTACTTTGTAAATAATTTCTCTTATCTTCATCTATTATTAAATGGACAACCTTTGGCAAATTATTTAACCTCTCTGTGTCTCAGTCTCCTCAAATCTAAAATAAAAATAACAGTACGTCTTTCATAGGATTGTTGTGAGAACTGAGTGGTTTCACTTAAGTAACTTAGAGTAGGCCCTCAATAGTGTTAGTACTTCCACCTCTTCCTCCTCCTAATGTAATCATTATGTAATCAACAACAATAACATAATCTTCTTCTTGCCCCTTTTATCCATTTACATTGCCATCTTCTTAATTGAGGCCCTCATGATCTGTGTCATAACTCCCAAAGGAAGCTTACTGAAGTGAGTGTCTGATCTTGTCACTCTAGCCTCTCAAATTCTTCAGTTTGCCAGGCATGGTGGCTCATGCCTGTAATCCCAGCACTTTGGGAGGCTGAGGCGGACAAATTGAGCCCAGGAGTTTGACACGAGCCTGGGCAACAGGGTGAAACCACATCTCTACAAAAAAATTACAAAAATCAGCCGGTCATGGTGACGGATGCCTGTAGTCCAGCTACTTGGGAGGCTGAGGTGAAAGGATCACTTGAGCTGGGGAGGTAAAGGTTGTAGTGAACTGTGATTGCACCACTACACTCCAGCCTGGGTGATAAAGCCAGACCCTATCTCAAAAAACAAAACAAAACAACAAAACAAAATCATTCATTTTCCAGGTAAAGTGCATAAAGCATTATCTATTTCCTGGTGACATTTCCAGCCTTGATCTGTTCCATTTCCTGCCTTATCTTCCATGTCACCCAAATATGTAATGCTTTTTCTTGCATGAGACCTCTGCTCACACAATGGGGTAACTCCAGGAGTCACTGTCCAATAATATTTCTAGTGCTTCAGCCCTTGTCAGTTTCAGAGGTTCCTGGGGTTTCATAAAGACAAGCTTGGATAAAGCAATTATAACAGAGACAGGGACTGACAGATAGCCTTTTTCCTAGGACAATTTTCTTTTTTCTTTTTTTTTTTTTGTGATGGAGTCTCACTTCATCGCCCCAGCTGGAGTGCAGTGGCACAATCTTGGCACACTGCAACCTCCGCCTCCCAGGTTCAAGCTATTCATCTGCCTCAGCCTCCTGAGCAGCTGGAATTACAGGTGCCTGCCACCATGCCTGCCTAATTTTTGTATTTTTAATAGAGATGGGGTTTCACCATCTTGGCCGTGCTGGTCTTGAACTTCTGACCTCAAACTATCCGCCTGTCTTGGCCTCCCAAAGTGCTAGGATTACAGGTGTGAGCCACTGTGCCCACCCCTGGGATGATTATCATAAGCTTCCTTTTAAATAAGACGGCTAATAAACAGAATCGAATCCTCAAGCTAACCAATATTCTCTCTTCTCTTGTTATTATTCATTCCCACTTACTGTCATGGTCAAATAGAGGGAGAGAAAATCAGTTTGAGCAAGAGATGTCTGCCTTTAGATATTTGTCTTCTCCCTCCCTCTCACTGACTTTGAGAGGATAAATTCTGTGTGCCTACTTTGCTGCCAAAAATGCTTAAGGTGTGAGCAGACTGCGAGGGAGGGAGGAGAAAGGGGGGGATCATTCATGAGACACATGCTTAGCTGACTCTATCTTTGTCTTCTCTCTCATCAGGAAAAAGTTGGCACACGGAAACAAAGAACTCCTTGATACAGGATAGGGATGCTGCAGCTGCTCGGGCCTGGCCTAAAATGCACACAGTCAATGGTTATGTAAACAGGTCTCTTCCAGGTATGTACACACCTGCTCAACAATCCTCAGGGTCTTCCAAATTCAGCACCAGAGTTCTGTACTTCAGTTCACAGACAGCTCTGCATCCCAGAGGATAGCCCACTGATACTTTAAAATCTCTGGCCTCTGGGGATCTTAAAGTATAGTAGCCAGTTCCTCTTTTGGTCACCTGAAAATGAAGGCTTACCCATGTACATACAGCCCACAGTCAGATTTCTCTTTCCTTTTGCTTAAATGTGAGTAGGGAACCAATGTTGAGCAGACATTTAAAAAGAACCTAAAATATGGAAGGGATATGCAAAGATGAACAAAGAAGATAATAATCCTACAATAAAAAGAGATAATGCTCAGAACAGAACTCGTCAGAAGCTCTTATTACTATTTTCGTAAAGATTCAAGAAGATACTGCATAAAGTAACATTAAGATGACTTCCAGTTGTAAAATAGGGGTATAGAGGCAAACTGGCTTTACTTCCTCCCACAGAAAACCAAAGCCAATATCTACACCAGCAACAACCCGAAGCTCTCATGTGAGGATGAGACAGTTCCCAGAGCCACAGAGAAGTGAAAAAACTTTGAGTAAACAGTAAGAGAATCAGACTTCCACATCCATTACTCTCCTTCCTCCTATTCTTCCTGGCATCAAGTATGTGGAAAATCACCCCTCAACTCGTGGTTTCTACAGTGGGAAAAGTGAAATTGGGGAGTTCAACCAGCTTCTCCACCTTCTTGGCTTCCCTAGGAGGAGACTTGTCCTTGCCTTAAACCACAGAAAACATCATGACTGTCTGAAGGCAGACATAACCCAGAGGATAGACAAAGACAAATGAGGGAGGAAGGACTACCATCCCCAGCCCTGGAAACTCTGCTCTATGAGTCGGCCAAAGGACATCTAAATTCGGAGAGCCCGTTAAGCAGCACCATACTGTAGCAGGTTTATCCTACAGGTCAGCTGGGCATGAACCCCCTAGCCAGCCTTCCAATACTGCTAAGATAATCCCTTTGGGACCTCACCCACTTGGGACAGGCAGGGCACTTAGGTGCCACCTAGAGCCAAAAAAAGGGCAGTGACCTAGCAGTGAAGATTCACTAAGCAAATATATCCAATAAAACAAAAACAAGTTAGACAGAGAAAACTGAAATAAATAACTAATCCTTCAATGTAAACGCATAGATGTATATCCACAAGAAACAATAGCAAAGAGAGAACCATGAGCTTCCCAAAGAGACAAAGCCAAAACCCAGTGACTGACCCTAACAAGATAGCGATTTGTGAGCTCTCTGATTAATAATTCAAAGTAGCAATTTTAAGGAAGCTCAATGATACCTAAGATAACACAGAAAAGTGATTCAGAAATTTCTCAGAGAAATTTAACATAGAGATTGAAACAATAAAAAAGAAACAGAACTCTTGGAACTGATAAATGTGTTTGATGAACTGAGTAACTCATAAGAGAATCAAGCAGTGGAAAGAATCACTGAGCTCAAAGACTGGCTACTTGGAAATGCAGAGTCAGAGGATAAAAAGGAAAAAGAACAAAAAGAAATGAACATCTCCTACAAGATATAGAAAATTACCTCAAAAGACCAAACCTAGGAATGTTTGATGTTCAGGAGGGAGCTGAGTAAGAGCAAGGGGTGGAAAGCTGAGTAAGAAACAATAACAGAAAACTTCCTGAAACATGAGAAAGACATAAATATCTAGAGAGAAGACGGTCTTAGAACACTAAACAGATTCAACCCAAATCAGACTGCCCCAAGGCAAACAATAATCTAGTTCTCAAACGTCAAGGATAAAGAAAGGATCCTAAAAGCAAGAGATAAGAAGCAAATGACATAAAAAGGAGCTCTAATTTTCCTGGTAACAGACTTCTCAATGAAAACTTTACATTTTTAAAGTGTTGAAAGGAAAAAACCTACAAATTTTGTATCCAGCAGAATTGTCATTCAAATATGCCAGAGAGAGAAAGTCTTTTCCAGACAAAAACTGAGAGAATTCACCACTACTGGACTCATCTTGCAAGAAATGCTAAAGAGTTCTACAATCTGAAAAAAAAAAAGAATACTAACATGCAAAAGAAAATTTTTCAAGTATAAAAACTACTGGTAGATAAAATTTTACCAGTAGGTAAAATTACATACATAGACACATTCAGAATACTCTATTATTTCTGGTGTGCAATCCACTTATAGCTCTAGTATGAAGCCCGAAGGATAAATCTATCAAAAACTATAATAGTTAAAGCAACCTGTTAGGATATAGGTAATATAAAATATGTTAATTGAGCAACTAAAAGTAAAAATGTGAGGGGTATGAAGTTAAAGTGTAGATTTGTGTGTGTGTGTGTGTGTGTGTGTTTTCTGCCTTTGTTTCTATTCTTTTTTTGTGATCTAAGATAAGTTTTCATTTCTTTAAAATTGCTTGTTATATCTATGAGATGTGCCTCGTGGTAATCACAGCACAAAAACATATAACAGATTCACTAAAAATAAAAAGCAACAGATAAAAACATGTTACTAGAGATAATCACTCAGCCACAAAAGAGGACAGTAAGAAATGAAGAAAGGAAGAGAGGAGTCCCAAAACAACCAGAAAACAAGCAACAATATGGCAGTAGTAAGTTCTTACTTATCAATAATCACACTGAATAGAAATGGTCTCAGTTCTCCAATTAAAAAGCATACAGTGAGCCAGGAGTGCTGGCTCACACCTGTAATCCTAGCACTTGGGAGGCTGAGGTGGGCGGATCACCTGAGGCCAGTAGTGTGAGACCAGCCTGGCCAACATGATGAAACCCCGTCTCTACTAAAAATACAAAAAAATTAGCCAGGCATGGTGGTGCACATCTGTAGTTCCAACTACTCTGGAGGCTGAAACAGGAGAATCACTTGAATCCGGGAGGCAGAGGTTGCAGTGAGTGGAGATTGCGCTACTGCACTTCAGACTGGGAGACAGAGTGAGACTCCGCCTCAAAAAAAGAAAAAGAAAAAGAAAAAAGAAAAAAAAAGAAGAAAGCATAGAGCGGCTGGATAGATAAAGAAACAAGATTCAACTATATACTGCTTTCAAAAACCTTCTACACCAGCAAAGACACACATAGACTGAAAGTGAAGATATTCCATGCAACTGGAAAGCAAAAAGAAGCAGGAGTAGCTATACTTATATCAGATACAATAGGCCACAAATCAAAGACTGTAAAGAAAAACAAAGACAGTCACTATATAATGATAAACGAGTCAATTCAGCAAGAGGATATAACAGTTATAAATATCTATATACCCAAAACAAGAGCTCCCAAGTACATAAAGCAAGCATTAATAGATCTAAAGGGAGAGATAGATTGCAATACAATGTTAGGGGACTTAACACCCCAGTCTCAGTAATGGACAGATCATCCAGACAGAAAATCAATAAACAATGGAGTTACGCTACACGCTAGATCTAATAGTCCTAACTGACATTTACTGAACATTTTACCTAACTGCTGCAGAATACACATTCTTTTCATCGGGACACAAAACAGTTTCCAGAATACACCATATCTAAGGTCACAAAACAAGTCTGTAAAAATTCAAAAAAATAGAAATTGTATCAAGTATCTTTTCTGACCACAGCGAAATAAAAATCAATAACAAGAGGAACTTTAGAAAATACATAAAAACACAAAATTAAGCAACATGCTCCTGAATGGCCAATGGGTAAATGAAGAAATTAAGAAGTAAATTTTAAAATGTCTTGAAAAAAATGAAAATGGAGATACATCACACCGAACTCTAAGGCATACAGCAAAAGGAGTACTAAGAGGGATGTTTATAACAATAAATGCCTATATGGAAAAGTAGAAAGACTGCAAATAAACAACATAATGATGTACTTCAAGGAACTAGAAAAGCAAAAAGAAAACAAATTAGTAGAAGGAAATACATAAGGATCAGAGAAAAATGAAATCAATAGTAAAAAATATTTAGAAGATCAATGACACAAAAAGTTGGTTTTTTGAAAAAATTAACACAATTGAGAAATCTTTAGCCACACTATGAAAAAAGACAGAAGGGTCAAATAAATAAAATAAGAAATGAAAAAGGAGACCTGACAACGGAGACCTCAGAAATACACAGAATCATTAGAGACTATTATGAGCAACCATATGCCAACAAATTGGAAAACCTAGAAGAAACATAAATTTCTGGGTATGTACAACCAACGAACATTAAACCATGAAGAATTAGAAAACCTCAACCAACCAATAATGAGTAATGAGATCAAAGCTGCAATAAAAAGTCTCCCATTCTGTCCCCCACAAAAAAATCCCAGGATGTGATAGATTCACTGCTGAATTCTACCAAACATTCAAAGAAAAACTAATACCAGTCCTACTCAAACTCTTTGAAACAATTTTAGAGAAAGAATCACTTCCAACCTAATTAATCATGGCCAGCATTACCCTGCTATCAAAACCAGAGAAAGACACAACAACAAAAAAAGAAAACTGCAGGCCAATATCACTGATGAACATAGATACAAAAATCCTTAACAAAATACTAGCAAACTGAATTCAACAACACATTAAAGAGATAATTCACCATTATCGAGTGGGATTCATCCCACAGATAACAGGAATGATTCAGTGGCACAAATCAATACATGTGATATATCATATTAATAGAATCAAGAACAAAAACCATATGAGTATTTCCTTTTTTTTTTTTTTTGAACAGAGTCTGGCTTGGTCACCCAGGCTGGAGTGCAATGGTGTGATCTCGGCTCACTGCAACCTCTGCCTCCTGGGTTCAAGTGACTCTTGTGCCTCAGCCTCCCGAGTAGCTGTGACTACAGGCACAGGCCACCACACCCAGATAATTTTTGTCTTTTTAGTAGAGACAGGGTTTCACTATGTTGGCCAGGCTGGTCTTGAACTCCTGAACTCAAGTGATCCACCCGCCTTGGCTTCCCAAAGTGCTGGGATTACAGGCTGATTATTTCAATCGATTCTAACAAGCCATTTGATAAAATCAACATCCTTTTATGATGAAAACTTTCATCAACATGAATATGGAAGAAACATACCTCAAAATAATAAAGGTCATTCATGACAAACCCATGGCTAACATTATAGTGAATGTGGAAAAATCAAATGCCTTTCCTCTAAAGACTCGAACAAGAGAAGGATGCCTACTTTCACCACTTTTATTCAACATAATTAGTGGAAGTCCTGCACAGAGCAATTAGGCAAGAGAAGTGAATACAGGACATCCAAATTGGAAAGGAAGAAGTCAAATTATTTCTTTTCTTTTGTTTTTGTCTTGTTTTGTTTTGTTTGAGACAGAGTCTCGCTCTGTCGCCCAGGATGGAGTGCAGTGGCGCGATCTCGGTCCACTGCAACCTCCACCTCCCGGGTTCAAGCGATTCTCCTGCCTCAGCTTCCTGACTAGCTGGGATTACAGGCTTGTGCCACCACACCCAGCTAATTTTTGTATTTTTAATAGAGACAGGGTTTCCTCATGTTGGCCACACCGGTCTTGAACTGCTGACCTTGTGATCTGCCCACCTTGGCTGCCCAAAGTGCTGGGATTATAAGCGTCAACCACCGTGTCCAGCCATCTACATATATTTTTTGCATTCATAACATACCTAACTTTTTCTTAATTTTTTGATGTTTTTAGCCTATGCAGTTCATGTGAAAGTTTTTTCAAATTGTCACAAATTTCCCCCCAAAATTTCAGTATATTCACTGAAAAAAAAACTGCATATAAGTGGACTCATGCAGTTCAAATCTGTGCTGTTCAAGAGTCAACTGTATATTTTGAAACAGATTTTAAAATCAAGATATTATAGGAAAATGTTAAGAATTAAAATATATGAATATTCATATTAAAATTGTCCATCAGGAGCTTCTGAGTAGCTGAACACATGGAGGTTCCTGGAGAGTAGCTGACCCCACACCCCGTCCCACATACCTTTCTCTATGTATGCATCTCTTCCATCTGGTGTTTATAAAAAAGGTTGCCAATCGCTGAAATATAAGGACATTGTGGTCTACTAGATAAAGCTTGAGGAGAGGGGTTGTGGCTTGTATTGTCTTCTTTCCAGGCCTTCATCTCCAGATGTCTAATTTAAATAGTGCATGCTGGGTGGAGCAAAGTGGTGGAGTCAGACTCTTCAGCAATCATCTCCTCACAGAAACATCTAGTTAACAACTTGATGCATGAAATTACCTTCACAAGAGCTAAGAAAACCCGAACCCATGAGCAAGATTGTGAAGCCCTTTTGGACTGCAAAGACGAATAAAACCATAGTTGGACGGTAAGGGGATTGGTTCTTTATGACTGCAGTACCACAGGCAGAAAGTCACCATGGATCCACGGTTTTTACACCGGAAAAAAAGTGAGCTGGAGCCAGACATTTGGCTTCTCCACCATCCTAGGTCCCTCTATAGGAGACCCACTCCTGCATCAGCTCATGAGGAGCACTTCGAGTATCAACTGGGTTGAACCACCTGAAGTGAGTTATGCACAAAGAAAGGGAGCGGAGCTAGTGGCAGCAAGCAAGTAGAATTTGGCGGTGGCTCTCCATCCCTGCCAGAGGAAATGCCACACCAGAGAGACTGTTTGTGGGCACTCTGCCGTTGGAAGCATGGTTCACAGATCCTCTGGACTTGAGAGCTCCACCGGCTCTCCCATATGGCCTTGGTGCCCTCTGTGGATCTCCCATGGGCCCATCCAGGCTGGACACTGCATTAGTAGCAGAGCCAGCATGAGACTTGCATCTATTCTGGGCTTACGGCCCCCTCTAGTGTGAAAATGAAATACAATAGTCAGTCCATTTACTTTCTTTTTGATAAGGTCTCACTCTGCTGCCTAGGCTGGAGTGCACTGGTGCAATCATAACTCACTGCAGTCTCAAACTCCTGGGCTAATGCGGTCCTCCCACCTCAGCCTCCAGAGTGGGACTACAGGTGTGTGCCACTATGCCTGGCTAAATTTTTGTATTTGTGTGGGGTGTGTGTGTGTGTGTGTGTAGATTGGGGTATTACTATGTTGCCCAGGCTGGGGTCAAACTCTTGGCCTAAAGCAATCCTCCAGCCTTAGCCTCCTAAAGTGCTACATTACAAGCATGAGCCACCACACCCAGCCCCACTCAATTTCTAAATGACCTCACTGAAATAGAGCAGTCACAAACAAACCCATACTGTGAAGATGAGAATAAATACCTAATTCTTTAATTAGGGATTTATCCCTGTGAAGACAGGGATGCACGTCTACAAAGAGTAAGAATAGCCTAAGAAAGATGGTCTCACCAAATGAACAAAAAATGGAGCCAGGGACTAATCCTAAAGACATTCAGGTGAATTATGTAGTAGAGAAAGAATTCAAAATAGCTATTTTAAGAAAGCTCAGCAAACTTTTATAAAACACAGATAAACAATTCAGAAATTTAACAGAGAAACTGAAGGAATAAAAAACGTTAAACAGAAATCCTGGAACTGAAAAGTATAATAAAAAATGAAAACTGCAATACAGGGCACAGCAACAGAATTGATCAGGCAGAAGAAAGAATCAGTGAGCTCAAAGACAGGCTATCCAAAAATACAATCAGGAGAGGCTTCAGGATGGTTTACTAGATGCATCTGGTGCTTGCCTGTTCCATAGATAGGAACCAAAATAGCAAGTAGATAATTATACTTTGAATAGGTCATCTAAGAGAGAACACTAGAATTCAACAGAGAAGTAACAAGAAGCACTGAAAGCAAGGGAGGAGAGAAAAATAAGGCCCGTTTCCATGGGATTGGCTGGGAGTCATGAACAGCTTTGTAATATGGGAAAACAGTAAGAGACCCTAGTGTTCCTCATTTTCACCAAGGACTCTTGCAATCCTAGCCATAGGAGAGCCTTGTTCTTTGATAGTGCAGAGACTAGCGTAGGGAGTTGCCTAAAGACCATGTGAAGGCATTACAATAGAAAGCTCACGCTGGGATCTATAAATCTCCCAAGTAGCTTGCAGCACAGCACTATTTTGAGAGCACAGCCCACACATCCTGCCCTGCTATAATGGTCATGGCTTAGGCAGGAGCCCTGAGCAGTGACCCTGCCCCACCCTGCAGAGGAGTGCCCATGCATTTTCACATGCTCCAAGAACAAATTACACTACCTACAACCACTGCTGCTGCAGGCTACTGTGGGGCCAAAACACCAGTGAAGCTTGTGCTCCCAAGCTGCCTGCCTACAGCTTCTCCCAGAGAAAGCAACCCTGCCTTCACCAAGAGCAGGGCCAGAGCACAGCTGCTGCTGCCCTGCAACCTGAGCATTTTGCTAGTGACCTGGGTATCACCCCACCCCTGCATAGCACAACTAGCACCTCACACACCACCAAGGAGCCTTAGGGAAGGTTCACCTGGCCCAGCTCTACCTGCCCCCAGTACCCAAGCATACCATCCAGGGGCCTAGCGATCATTTAGCCCTGTCCACCACTGGTGGCACCTGAACACCTCCTGGGATCTGAGGTCAGGCCTACTCAACCTGCCACTACTGCCACAGTTAGCATGCACTGCATGCACCACTTGAGGGTCTGGGGACTGGCCCATGCAATCCATAGCAGCCACCACTAACACCAGCACAGACCACTTGAGATTCAGAAAGTTGTCTCATTACTACTATTGCCATCAACCATGCCACTTCTGCTGCCCAGGAACTTAAGAACCCACCCACCCACCTGATCCATCAATATCATTTCTGGCACCCAAGTAAACCATTTACAGGCTCACAAATCAACCTGCCTGAATCTAACACCAGTGCAATCATATGCCACCATTGTACCCCAAAGACAAGCACACTCGGCTCACTGCTGCCACCACTGGGGCTTGAAGACAGGCCTACCTGCATCTCAGTTCTCAGTAAAGTTTCACCACAGCCTCCACTAATAACCATACCCTAAGCCATTGAGAAAATCACAAATATCGCTGATGCTATTTAGAGTCTTATACAGAGACTACTATATTCACCCAGAATCAAAACCAAAGTGCTCTACTGAAGCAACACCATAGATACATCTTCAGGAAAAAGTTCTTTCCTACAAAAGCAAATTTAAAAAATTGAAAGAAGTGATTATTACACCACTTGAAATTAAGGAAATATGACACTCCAAAGGAGCACAGTAATTCTGTAGCAATATCTCCAAATAAAAAAATTTAAGATGGGTACAAAAAAATAGAAAGAATGAAAAAGACCTGCTATCTGATAGCACAACAAGGTGACTATAGTTAATAATAACTTAATTGTACATTTTAAAATAACTTAGAGTGTAAGTGGATTGTAACTCAAAGGATAAGTGCTTGAGGGTATAGCTACCCCATTTTCCATGATGTGCTTATTTCACATCATGAGCCTGTATTAAAATATCTCATGTATCCCATAAGTATACACACCTACTATGTACCCAAGAAAATTTAAAAAATAAAATCATAGTTTATAAGCAAAACAGTATATGTGACCTCTGGTTTTTAAGTAAACTGGCCAAAATCTCTTTAAAAATTTATGAAATTCTGGAAAAATAATTCCAAATTTTGATACTAAAGAAACTTAGTGAGATACAAGAGAGTTCTGAAAAAAATACAAAGAACACAAAAAAACAATTGAGGATATGAAACAGAAATTTACCAAAGAGATAGATATCCAAAAAAGAACCAAACAAAATTTCTGGAACCAAAGAATTCATTGAATGAAATACAAAATACATTTGAAAAGTTCAACAATAGACTGATTCAAGCAGAAGAATATCAGAACTGAAATGCAGATCTTTTGAAATAATCCAGTTAGACAAAAATAAAGAAAAAAGAAAAAAAAGGAATGAGCAAAGATTTCATGACATATTAGGCACTATAAAGTGACCAAATATTTGAACCTTCAGTGTCCCAGAAGGCAAAGAGAAAATGAAGACGTTAAAAAGCTTATTTAATGAAATATTAGATGAAAAATTTCCAAGTCTACTAAGAGATTTAGACATCCAGATAAAGAAGGCTCAAAAATACCCAAATAAATATAATGCAAAAAGGTCTTCTCCAGGGCACACTGTAGTCGAACTGTCAAAAGTCAATGAGAAACATTTAAAAACAGCAACAGAAAAGCATATATAGTCACATGTAAAGGAGCCCCTTTCAGACTAACAGTGAATTTCTCAGGAGAAACTTTACAGGCCAGGAGAGAATGAGATATCTATTCAAAGTGCTAAAGGAAAAAAAAAAAAGCACCTGGCAGCCAAGGACAGTATACACAGCAAAATTATCCTTCATAAATGAAAGAGAGATAAAAACATTTTCAGACCAAAAAAAGGCTGAGGAAATTCACTGCAACCTGATCTGCTTTACAGAAAACACTAAAGGGAGTTTTTCAAACTGAAAGAAAAAGATGCTAACGTGTAAAACATCTGAAGGTATAAAACCCACAGATAAAACTAAGAATCCCGACAAATTCAGAATTCTCTAACACGGTAATTGTAGAACATAAATCACTTATATCCTTAGTAACAAGATTAAAAGACACAACAAATAAAAATAATTACCATAACCTGTTAAAGAATAAGCAATATAAAAAGATGTAAATGATAACATCAAAAATACAAAATTTGGGAGTAGATTTTTAAAAAAATTTTGCAATCCATATTAGGTTGTTATCAGTTCAAAATAACTTGTTATAAGATATTCTGTGTAAGCCTCATGGTAACTACAAAGCAAAAATCTTTATAATAGCTACTCTAAAAATAAAAAGCAAGGAAATAAAACATACTGATAGAAAAAATCACTTAACCACAAGGGAAGAGAATAAGAGAGGAAGAAAGGAACAAAAGATCTACAAAACAACTAGAAAACAAGTAAAAATATGGCACCACCAAGTTCTTACCTATCAATTATTACCTAGAATACCAATGGGCTAAATTCTCCAACTAAAAGATGTAGAATGGCTGAATGGATTAAAAAAAAAACAACAACAGAGATCTAACTACATACTGCCTACAAGAAGGACTTTACCTGTAAGGACACACGTAGACTGAAAGTGAAGAGATGGAAAAAGATATTCCATGCAAATGGAAACAAGGAAAGCAGGAATAGCTATACTTATATCTGAGAAAATAGACTTAAAATAAAAAACTATAAAGAGACAAACATCTGGGTGCAGTGGCTCACGCCTGTAATCCCAGCACTTTTGGAGGCCAAGGTGAGGGGATCACCTGAAGTCAGGAGTTTGAGACCAGCCTAGCCAACATGGTGAAACCCTGTCTCTACTAAAAATACAAAAATTAGCCAGGTGTGGTGGCAGGCACCTGTAATCCCAGCTACTCAAGAGGCTGAGGCAGGAGAATTGTTTGAACTCGGGTGGCAGAGGTTGCAGTAAGCCAGGAGTGCACCACTGCACTCCAGCCTGAGTGACAGAGCAAGATTCTGTCTCAAAAAGAAAAATAAAAGAAAACAAGGTCATTATATAATAGTAAAGAAGTTGATAGAACAGGAGAATATAACAAGCATAAATAATTTATGCTTGTTACCTGAATATATTAATGTTTGATCTTTGTATTTTTTTAGTCTCATTAAAAGTAATGACAAAAACTACAATTACTTTTGCATCAACCTAATATAAAGTAAACATTAATAGACCAAAAGGGAAATGAAGACAGCAATGAAATAATAGTAGAAGACTTTAACACCCCACTTTCACCAATGGACAGATCATCCAGACAAAATGTCAACAAAGAAACATTGGATTTAAACTGCACTGTAGACCAAATGGAGCAAACACATATTTAAAGAACATTCCATCCAACAGGTACACAATTTCCAGTCTTCTCAACTGCACATGGAACATTCTCCAGGAGATCATACATTAGGCCACAAAGCAAGTCTTAACTAACTTTTAAAAATGAAATATTTTTTTCTGCCAATAATGGAATAAAACTATCCATCAACAACAGGAAGAACTTCAGAAACTGTACAAATACATGAAAATTAAAGAAAATCCCCCTAAACAAACAATGGGTCAATGAAGAAATTAAAAGAGAAATTACAAAATTTCTTGAGACAAATGAAAATGAAAACATAACATACCAAAACTTACGGGATACAGCAAAGATAGTCCTTAAAGAAAAGTTTATAGCAATAAATGCCTACATCAAAAAAGAAAGGAGTCAAATAAACAACATAATGATGCACCTCATGAAACTAGAAAAGGAAAAACAAACAAAATCCCAAATTATTAGAAGAAACGAATACAGATCAGAGCACAAATAATCAAAATAGAGAGTGAAAAATACAAAAGATCAGTATAATGAGTTTGTTATTTGAAAAGATAAAGTCAATAAACTTTTAGCCAGACTAAGTAATAATAAAGAGGAAAGACAGAAGTAAATCAGAGGTGAGAAAGGAGACATTACAACTGATAACACAGAAATACAAAGAATTATAAGAAACTATTACGAACAATTATATGCCAACAAATTGAAAAAGCCTAGAAGAAATGGATAAATTCCTGGACACATACAACCTACCAAGGTTGAATCAAGAAAAAATGGAAAATTCGAAGGAATCAACAATGAGTAACAAGATTGAAGCAAAAATAAAGTGTCCCATCAAAGAAAAGTTCAGGACCTGATGGCTTCACTGCTGAATTCTACCCAACATTTAAAGAACTAATAACAATTCTTCACAAACTATTCCAAAAATTTAAAAAGAAGAAACTCTTCCAAAATTATTCTAGGAGGCCTTCATTATCCTGATTCCAAAACCAGACAAGGGCACAATAACAACAAACAACTACAGGCCAATATCCTCAATAAAATACTAGAAATAGAATTCAACAGCACATTAAAAAGATCATTTACCATGATCAGATGGGACTTATCCCAGTGATGCAAGGATGATTTAACATATGCAAATTAGGAATGTGATACAGCACCTTAACAAAATGAAGGAAAAAAATTATATGATCATTTTAATAGACACAGTAAAAGCATTTGATAAAATTCAACATCCCTTCAAGATAAAAACTCTCAACAAACTGAGTATAAAAGGAATATACCTCAACATAGCAAAGGCGTTATATGATAAACCTGCAAACAAGGTGATACTGAGTAGGGAAAAGTTGAAAGCTTTGCCTTTAAGAACTGGAATAAGACAAGGATATCCACTCTCACCACTTCTATTCAACAGTACTGGAAGTCCTAGCCAGAGCAATTATGTAAGACAGAAAAAACGGCATCCAAATTGGAAAGAAGAAAGGCAAATTGTCCCTGTTTGGCTGGGCTTGGTGGCTCATGCTTGTAACCCCAGCACTTTGGGAGGCCAAGGCAGGCAGATCACTTGAGGTCAGTAGTTTGAGACCAACCTGGCCAACATGGTGAAACCCCATTTCTACTAAAAATACAAACTTAGCTAGGTGTGGTGGCATGCCTATAATCCCAGCAACTCAGGAGGCTGAGGCAGGAGAATCACTTGAACCCGGGAGGCAGAGATTGCAGTGAGCCTAGATCATGCGATTTCATTCCAGCCTGGGCAAAAGAAAAAGACTCTGTCTCAAAAAAAAAAAAAAAAGAAAGAAAAGAAAAGAAAGAAAATATAATCAAAATAGATTAAGGAATTAAATGTAAGACCTGAAACTGTGAAACTATTAGAAGTAAACATTTCATGACATCAATTTGGGCAAGAATTTGTTAGACAAGACCTCAAAATCATGAGTAACAAAAGCAAAAATAAAGAAATCGGATTACATCAAACTGGAAAGCTTCTACACAGCAAAGGAAACAATCAACAGAGTTAAGAGACAACCTACAGAATGGGAGAAAATTTTTACAGATTATACATCTGACAAGGGATTGATATGTGGAATATATGAGGAATTCAAACAACTCAATAGCAAAAATTCAAATAATCCTACCAAAAATTAGCAAAAGACCACACAAATGGCCAACAGGTATATGAAAAATGTTCAGCATCACTAATCATCAAGAAAATTAAAATCAAAACCACAATGAGATATCACTTACCCCTATTAGAATGACTATTATAAAAAAGACTACAAAATAACAAGTGCTAGCAAGGATGTGGAGAAAGAGAAACTCCTATACACTGTTGGTGGAAATATAAATTAGTTAAGCCATTAGAGATAATAGTATAGAGATGTCTCAAAAATTAAAAATAGATCTTTCATATGTTCTAGCAATCCCACTACTGGATATATACCAAAAAGAAATGAAATCAGTATGTTGAAGAAACATCTGCATCTCCATGTTTATGACAGCATTATTCATAATAGCCAAGATATAAAATCAACTTAAATGTCCATCAATGGATGAATGGATAAAGAAAATGTGGCATATATGCACAATGGAATACTATTCATCCATTTAAAAAAGATGAAATCCTGTCATTTGCAACAACATGGATGAGGCTGGAGGACATTATGTTAAGTGAAATAAGCCAGGCAAAGAAAGACAAATATTGCATGATCTCACTCCTATGTACAGTCTTTAAAAATTGGTCTCATAGTAGTTAAGATTAGTGATTCTAGGGAGATTAGGGGGAAGTGGGAGATGGAAAGAGGTTGGTCAATGGATACAATGTTACAGGTAGATAGAAGGAATAAGTTCTGGTACTCTATTGCACAGTAGGATGACAATAGACAACAATAATATATTGTAAATTTCCAATAAAAGAGAGGATTTTGAATGTTTTCACAACAAAGAAATGACAAACATTTAAGGTGATGGATATGATAATTACCCTGATTCGAATAATTACACAATGTATACATGTATTGAAACATCACATTGTACCCATAAATATATATAATTATTTATGTGTCAATAAAAAGTAATACAGTTAAAAAAATAAAATAGCCCATTAGGATAAATAAAAAGACCCCCACACAAAATTATGATTGTGGCATTTTAGAGCACAAAGAGAAGATACTTAAAGTTTCTTCTGGGAGAAACAGGTCACATACAAAAAAATGGGAATTAGATTGACAATATAATGGAGCAATATTGTAAAAGATCTAAGGGAAAAATTATTTTGAACCTAGAATTTTTAGTCAAACTATGAATCAACTTTGGGGGAAGAAAAAAGACATTTTCAAATATAGAGGGCCTTTAATAGCCACTGAATGTGTGCTATTGTAAAACCAGTGACTACGCAAAAGAGGAATTTGGAAGATTTGGCAACCCCAGAGAATAATGAAGTATCAGAAGGATGTTTTCTCCTTAATTCTTTTCTGTATTTTCCAATAATTTGATAATAAACATGCATACTTTTGGAGTAAAAAAAATTAATTAATTTTGAAAACATGCAAGTTCCTGTTCTCACTTAGCTTATAATAGGGTGGAGTGACAGACTGTAGTCAAATAAACATAATAATCCATACAAAATTACAAACTGAGCATTACTCTGGAGGAAAATTATATAAGTCTATGTAAACCTATAATAAAAGAATGTGACGTAGACTGGGCAATCAGAGAAGGCTTCCCTAAGGAAGTACCCCTTGAACTTAGCTTTGAAACTGGGGAAATGAGGCTGCAGCAGTATTAGGAATCAAATCTACTGGGGCCTTCTAGTCCTTAGTACAGAGTCTGGACTTTATTCTATGTGGAATGACAGCCACCAGTGGGTTTTAGGCTGGTGGATACTACAATCAGATCTGAAATGCAAAAATATTACACCAGTTTCTTTGTGGGTAAGAGTCTTGGAGGGGAATATGGCTAGCTATGGGAACACCTATAAAAAAACTTTATCAGTAGGTGAGACAAGAGATAGTGGTAACTTGGATTAAGATGGCAGTAGTACTAATAGTGAAAAAATAGATATATTTGAAAGCTCTTAGCCAAAATAAGAGGCAGCTGTACCCTTGTAGTTACCAGTGTGAGATCTTAAAACATGACTGCTTGAGTTCAAATACTGAGCAAATTAATTAACCTCTCTGGGCATCCATTTCCTCTCCTGCAAGACATGGATGGTAATAGTTTCTACATTCATTGGGTTGTTATGATGAATGAATGAATTAAAACTTGTAAAATACTTTGGACAGTGCTTGACATAAAGCAAGTGCTCAATAAATATTAGCTATTACTGATTATATTGCCCTGGTCAATGTCAAATTGCATATGGGAGATGACAATGGGGACAAAGGTAACTCTCACTTGAATATTTGAATGTAGGATACTGCCATGTGCTGTTAGAAAAACCTCTGGAAAAGAATGAAGTGATGAAAATTGTAAATTTGGTTTTGAACATGTGAGTTTTATGAGATATCTAGGTGGAGATGTTGAGAAAGTGATTGGCTGTATGAATCTGGAGTTCCAGAAGAGGTCGGGAGAGGAGACAGAAGAAGGAGCAGTCTGAGAAGTAGGATAAAAAACCCAGAGAGATGTTGGCACAGAGGCCAAGGGAAGAGGGAGTTTCAAGAAGGAATGAATGGTCAACAGGTACAAATAAAGACTGAAAAATATCCATTGGATTTAGCAGCATGATGGTGATTGGTGACCTTGGCAAGAGCTGTTGGTTTGATAGTAGCCCAATATTCTCGATAAATTTGTTTACAACTCAAGGTAGCAATAAAATGTCTAAGATCAATTTGTCCATTGTGCCTTAGAAAGTGTTTTCCATTTCAAATTCTCTACTTCTTAGCCATAGGTGTCTTATTCCTACTTTACAGGTCTGATTGGATGCCACAGGAAATCAGTGTATTGGCATGTGATTGGAATGGGCACCACTCCTGAAGTACACTCAATATTCCTCGAAGGTCACACATTTCTTGTAAGGAACCATCGCCAGGCCTCCTTGGAAATCTCACCAATATCTTTCCTTACTGCTCAAACAGTCTTGATGGACCTTGGACAGTTTCTACTATTTTGTCATATCTCTTCCCACCAACATGGTAATATCTTGGATCTTTATAATGAGTTTTGTAAATATGCAGTTGTACTTTTAATAGAATTTACTGGACAATGTACAGGAATATAGTGTGTTGCTGAAGGGGACATTATAGTTACTATGTTAGACCTTAACCAAGATCCCCTAATTTCTAGCTTCCAGTGTAAAGTTTTTACCTTGACTATAAAAGGGCTTGAGTATTAGTAGGACTCATGGATTTTTACTTAAATGTCTGTGATAGAGGGAGAAAAGATGACTTAGGGATGATTGAGGTGGGAAGATGAGAACAGTATGCCCGTGGTTTCTCAACCTTATCCCATTAACTAGGCTCCAATATCATGGAGAGAGGAATGCAGGTTGTAGCTGAAGAGATGTTTTTTGGGAAATCTAGGTAAATGGAAAAAAAGGCATTGCTCAGGTTGCAACTGTAAGGGCTCCAGTATATCAGTAGCAATGCCCAGAGAAGTAAATAGCAAATATGACAGGATATTGTAGTGCTTGACTTGAGACACCAGACCACTGGAGGCACTCTGTAGATACCTGGCAGTAGATGAGAGACATCTGTGAAACTGAGGGCAGGTCAGAAGCTAGTGAATTTTAGGAGAAGTAGCATGGGATTGAAAGCTGGTCAGCATATGTGAAGCACCACGTGAGGTTTTCAAGGACTATTTGATGGTAACTTTGCAAAGGGTCAAAGATTCTGTGTAAGCAAATTGGGATGATGGTAACTACAGTTTCAAATTATGGTTAATGTGACTTTATTTGTAACTACCAGTTGTGCAAATTCAGATTGTATCATCATTTCAGTCCCATTTTCCTACTTGTGTATTTATTCTGCTAACTCTTAATCTCAGATCAACCTAATACCCTCTTTCTCTACCCCTTTTGCAATCATAGAAGGCTCTTACTCAGTTTGTGCTGCAATAACAGAATACCACAGACTGGGTAATTTATAATGGACAGAGATTTATTAGCTCACAGTTCTAGGGGCTGGGAGGTCCAATATCAGGTTGCCAGCAACTTGCAAAGGCCTTCTTGCTGCATCTTAACATGGTGGAAGGCATCACATGACAAAAGGACAAAGAAAGGGTGAGAGAGAGAGAGCAAAAGGAGGGTGAGCTCACTCCTGTGATAATGAATCCACTCCCACGAACCCTTTCCCCGGATAAATGCATTAGTCCATTCATGAGGGTGGAGCCCTCATGACCTAAACACCTTTTAAATGTTCACCTCTCAATACTATCATGACGATAATTAAATTTCAATATGAGTTTTGGAGGGGAAACACATTCAGATCATAGCAAGAGCTGCTGGAGAAAAATGTCGGAGAGGCCTAATCTTTTATATTTAGTAGCATTTCTTTATTCCTATTATTCTCATATTAGCCTCCTCAGGTTCCTTGGTTGCCTTAGAAAAGAGATTTGATCTTGCCATGTATCTACCATTTTCCTCCTTATGTTCTGTTAGTGACCTTGTTTATAGTCCTCTGTAGTGATTAACAATAGAAATCTCTTTTCCTCATCTGTTACATAATATTTATGGAATTTTGACAGGACATTAGTGGACAAAGAGTGTCATACAGAATGGGTAACGGGAAGTTGATACACAAACAAAATCCTTGCAGGCACAGAGGAATAGGTCATTTACTTGTATATGATCATTGTCAATCAATTATTGTCCAGTTGGAGCCTGACTCAGTTTAAGAGTTTATTTTTTGTTTTGTTTTGTTTTGTTTCCTTTTGACAGATTCTATCCACTGATTTTGATCTTTATTTTTCAGGAAAAAAATGCTTTATCTTATTGAACCTCAGACAAAACCCTTTGTTTTTAGATGCAGACTGAATTATGTTTGAGGCTACATGAACCCCAGACTAGTTGTTTGCTGCCCCTAAAACCTGCCCTGTTCCTCATAATCAATTAAACACGTCTCCCTTCTTAGAAGTATTTGATCTTCAAAATTGCCCTGTGGTATAAATAGTGCAGGAATTATTATTATCCATTTTATAAAGCATAAAGATGAGACTGAAAATGTTGAATAGACTTGCCATAGGGTTTACAACTAGTCACAGGCAGACATGCTCTTAAAATACATATCTCCTTGATTTTAAGTTGTATATTTTCATGTTTTTATGAACTTGGAACATGTCTTAAAGTTTACATCTATACTATCATTTTTCCCAATAAGCTGTTATTAAATCAATGATTTGTATTATAATCCAATAGGGTAAATATAGAAATCATTAGGTGACTGTGGGGATGGGGAGGTAGACTGGTCTAGGCTTTGAAATGCTGCAAATATGCAGTTCTTCAAGTCTCTTTGTTTATAATTTGGGTGGGGTGAATGATAGGCTCAAAGCCAGTCCCAGAAGGGAAATAGTAATACATATTATAAGGAAGTGAAACATATATAGAGAAGAGTCAAGCAGAAGGGAAATGGTGAGTGCAAAGACCAGAGGAAGAAACAAACAAGTACCAGATAATCCATTGAGAAATAAATATATATATGAAAATGGCATGAAGGGATAGTGATGTGGAGAGGCACCACACACTCTTTCTCCTGCTCCTGCTTTCACCATGTGATGTGCCTCCTCCCCCTTCACCTACCCCCATGACTGTAAGTTTCCTGAGACCTCCCCGAAGCCAAACAAATGTCAGCACCATGCTTCCCATATAGCATGCAGAACCATGAGCCAATTCAACCTCTTTTCTTTATAAATTGCCCAGACTCTTATTTCTTTATAGCAGTGCAAGAACAGCCTAATACAGCAAGAAAGTTTGACATTGTTTGGTTTGTCTGACTCCAGATGGCATGGAAGCTTATGTCAAAGTAGACAGCTGCCCAGAGGAACCCCAGCTACGAATGAAAAATAATGAAGAAGAGGAAGACTATGATAATGATTTTGCCGATTCTGAAATGGATGTGGTCAGATTTGATGATGACAATTCTCCTTCCTTTATCCAAATTCGCTCAGTTGCCAAGAAGCATCCTAAAACTTGGGTACATTACATTGCTGCTGAAGAGGAGGACTGGGACTATGCTCCCTCAGTCCTCGCCCCCAGTGACAGGTAAACACTTTTTGACTATTGGTACTCTTTTTTCCCCATACTCAAAAAGTTCTCACCAGTTATTCAAACCAACAAATCCTTAAGCCATGTTTAAGGTTAGATACAGGTGTGGAATCAAATGGCAAGGTATTAACATTTGGAGACTGACATAGCTGAGCATCAGAGAAGCTTGTATTTTTCTCACTCCTTGCCTTGATTGGATCATATAAGCTGTTTTAGAGTTGGATTTGAGCTGAGCTTACCTAGAATTTTTCTTCCCAACCTCTCATCTTTTTTTCTTTTATTCAGAAGTTATAAAAGTCAATATTTGAACAATGGCCCTCAGCGGATTGGTAGGAAGTACAAAAAAGTTCGATTTATGGCATACACAGATGAAACCTTTAAGATTCGTGAACCTATTCAGTATGAATCAGGAATCTTGGGACCTTTACTTTATGGGGAAGTTGGAGACACACTGTTGGTAAGTTGAGGAGAAGATTTAAGGTCAGGTAAGAAGAAAAAGTCTGGAGAGTTTTGAGTTTCTAAAATACTTTATAATTCAGCCTTGTCTCCAGTGGACATGATCTTTTAAAAACTATAAATGTTACACAAATAATTGCTGATTATATATTTTTAAAATATGAGTATATAGAAAAAAATTTAATGTCACTCATTAAACTCAACACTCCTTTGAAATACTGCATAGACTTTGATACATATCCTTTCAGATCTTTCTCCATTAATTATATAGAATCGGAGTCAGCAGACTGTGGCCTATAAGCCAAATTTGGCTTGTGGCCTGCTTTTGAATAGTCAATGAGCTTAGATGAGATTTCACATTTTTTAAATATTGCAAAGAAAAGAAAGGAGGGCGGGAGGAAGGGGAGGAAGAAGGCAGAGGAGGAAGAGAATATGTGACAGGCTAAATAGCGCTCACAAATTATAGAGTATTTACTATCCAGCCTTTTCCAAAAAATGCTTGCTTGCCCCAATCTAGGATATTAAGAATGAGTATGGTGTAAGTAACAGAATACTCAATGGACAGTGGTTTAAATAAATAAGGGTTTATTTTCTTCACAAGAAATTTGAAGATAGGTCATTGGTTGCATCAATTCAACTGCTCAAGAATGTCATGAAGGACACTGGTTTTTAGTTGTGGAGTTTTGTTAGACACTGCCAAACTGATTTCCAGCAATTTTGTACCAATTTATATCCCCTACCATAAGTATATGACTGCCCTTTTCCCCACATCATTGCCAACAACATACATTATAAAGCTTCAGAAAATTTTCCAATTTGATGAGCTAAAAATTTATATGTTGTCTTCATTTGCATTTCCCTGGTTAGTAGTTAAATTGTATATTGTTTCATGTTTGTTGGCTATTTATATAGCTCCCTCTGTGAATTGCCTGCTAGTAAATTTTGTCCAGTTTTCTATTTGGGTAGTCATCTTTTGCTTATGTATTTGTAAAAGGCCTTTATAGATTATGGATGTTGACACATTGTTATTTATCTTTCAGATGTTTTCCTCACATTTGTCACTTGTACTTTAATTCCTTTATGATATTTTTTTGTCCTTCAAAAATTTTTGATCTTTATATATATTCAAAATCTTCTATCCTTTATCAGTCTTTTCATTTATGTTTCTCTGGATCTTTTTCACTTATGTTTTCTGCCTGACAATATCTTTGCTGCCAAAATGGCAGCTGACACAACCAATCCTTTTTTCATTAATTTGAAAATGTCTTCTTTATCATATACTAAATTGCTAAAAATCTGGCATCTTGAATTCTCCTTAACTAATCTGTTACCACACTGTTTTAATGACTGCAACTTATGGATAAAAGGTAAAATGTAAGAAGTAAAACTACAAAATTATAGGAAAATATAGGAATAAATCTTTGTGATCTTGAATTAGACAATGGTTTATTGTATATAACACCAAAACCAAGAAGCAACAAAAGTAAATGTAGATAATTTTACTTCATCATACTTAAAAACTTTTGTGCTTCAAAGGACACCCAGAAAATGAAAAGACAATGCATGGAACTGAAAAAAAGTTTGCATATTTTAAATCTGATAAGGATCTAGTATCCAAAATATATATATAAAGGACCCTTCCAACTCAATAATAAATAGGCAGATCACTGAAAACCATTCAAAAGTTCACCAAATGGTGAATAGATAAATAAAATGTGGTATATCCATATAACTGGAATTTTATTCAGCAATTAAAAGAAAAGAACTAATTATATGTGATAAATATAGATGAAATTCAAAACATTGTAAGTTAAAGAAGTCAGACAAAAAGACAACATATTGCATGATTTAACTTATGTAAAATATACAGAAAAGACCACTTTATACAGCAGAAATCTCTTCAGTGATTGTCAGGGGATGGGAGTGGAAGCAGGGATTGCCTGCAACCCAGCATGGAGAATCTTTCTGGGGTTATAGAAATACTCTAATTCTGGATTGTGGCAATGATTGCACAACTCCATACATTTGCTAAAAACCATTTAATTTGGAGATCTAAGGTGGCTGAATAGGAACAGCTCCAGATTGCGGTTCCCAGAGATAACAACACAGAGGGTGAGTAATCACCGCATTTACAAACGAGTTATTACTGCCCACAGACCAGGAGATTCTTGGGCTGAAAAGCGCCATGAGTTTCCAGCATGGGTGTTTCAGCTGGCACAGCGAGTCTCCACACGAAAACTCACACAAATCTGGGCAGCCATTTCAATGGGTGCCTGGAATGCCTGGGAGACAGAGCTGCCCATTCAACTGAATAAAAGGGGGCTGAAACAAGGAGCCAGGTGGTTTGGCTCAGTGGTTCCCACCCCAACAAAGACCAGCAATCTGAAACGCTCTGGATTGAGAGTTTCACAGCAAGTGCAGCTGGACTCCAGACCGTCCAACACGGTGGGGGGAAGGGTGTCAGCCATTACCAAGGCAGTACACCATTACCAAGGCAGTGCACCATTACTGAGGCAGTCCACCATTACTGAGGCAGTCCACCATTACCAAGGCAGTCTGCCATCCTGAGGCAGACCACCATTACCAAGGCAGCTCTAACTGTACCTCTGTAAACAAAACTGCAAGGAAGTTCACACAGCAGCTGAGCAGAGCCCATGGCAGCTCAGCAACGCCTCTGCTGGCAGACTGTGACTAGGCTACCTTCTTTCTGGGCAGGGCATCTCTGAAAAAAGGCAGCAGCACGTCAGGAACTTATAAATAAAGCCCCACCTTCCCAAAACAGAGCACCTAGGAAAAGAGGCAGTTATGAGTTCTGCTGTAGCAGACTTAAACATACCTGCCCAGCAGCTCTGAATGGAAGAATGGAGCTCCCAGCACAGCCCTTGAGCTCCTATAAGGGACAGACTGACTCCTCAAGCAGCTTCCCATCCCCCATATATCCAAAGAGACACCTCATAAAGCTTAGGCTGACATCTGGAGGGTATCCTTCTGGGACAAAGATAACAGAAGAAGAAACTGGCAGCAACCCTTACTGTTCTGCAGCTACCGCAGGTGATCCCCAGGCAAGCAGGGTCTGGAGTGGACTTCCAGCAGTCCTACAGCAGAGGGGCCTAACTGTTAGAAGGAAAACTAAAAAACAGAAAGAAATAACTTCAACATCAACAAAAAGGACATCCACTCAGAGACCGCATCTGAAAGGGATCACCAACTACAAAGACCACAGGTAGATAAATCTGTGAAGATGGGAAGAAACCAGTGCAAAAAGGATGAAAACACCCAAAACCAGAACGCCTCTCCTCCCCAAGGGATCACAACTCCTCACCAGCAAGGAAACAAAGCTGGATGAAGAATGAGTCTGATGAATTGATAGAAACAGGCTTCAGAAGGTGGTAATAAATTTCTCTGAGGTAAAAGAACATGTTCTAACCCAATGCAAAGAAACTAAGAACCTTGAAAAAATGTTAGATGAAATGCTAACCAGACTAAACAGCTTAGAGAAGAATATAAGACTTGATGGAGCTGAAAAACACAACACGAGAACTTCGCAAAGCATACACAAGTTTCAATACCTGAATTGACCAAGCAGAAGAAAGGATATCAGAGATTGAAGATAAACTCAATGAAATAAAATGAGAAAGCAAGATTAGACAAAAAAGAGTGAAAAGAAATGAACAAAGCCTCCAAGAAATATGGGATTATGTGAAAAGACCTAATCTACATTTGATAGGTGTACCTGAATGTGACAGAGAGAATGAATCCAACCTGGAAAATGCTCTTCAGGATATTATCCAGCAGAACTTGCCCAACATAGCAAGGCAGGCCAACATTCAAGTCCAGGAAATACAGAGAACGCCACAAAGACATTCCTCAAAAAGAGCAACCCCAAGGCACATAATTATCAGATTCACCAGGGTTGAAATGAAGGAAAAAATGCTAAGGGCAGCCAGAGAGAAAGGTCGGGTTACCCACAAAGGGAAGTCCATCAGACTCACAGCAGTTCTCTCAGCAGAAACCCCACAAGCCAGAAGAGAGTGGGGGCCAACATTCAACATCCTTAAAGAAAAGAACTTTCAACCCAGAATTTCATATCCAGCCAAACTAAGCTTCATAAGTGAACGAAAAATTAAATCCTTTACAAACAAGCAAGTACTCAGAGATTTCATCACCACCAGGCCTGCTTTACAAGAGCTCCTGAAAGAGGCACTAAACATAGAAAGAAACAACCGGTACCAGCCACTCCAAAAACATACCAAATGGTAAAGAGCATCGACACAATGAAAAAACTGCATCAACTAACGGGCAAAACAGCCAGCTAGCATCAAAATGGTAGGATCAAATTCACACATAACAATATTAACCCTAAATGTAAATAGGCTAAATGTCCCAATCAAAAGACACAGAACGGCAAATTGGATAAAAAGCCAAAACCCATTGGTGTGCTGTGTCCAGGAAACGCATCTCACATGCAAGGATACACAAAAGCTCAAAATAAAAGGATGGAGGAAGATTTACCAAGCAAATGAAGAGCAAAAAAAAAAGCAGGAGTTGCAATTCTCATCTCTGATAAAATAGACTTTAGACCAACAAAGATCAAAAGAGACAAGGACATTACATAATGGCAAAAGGATCAATATATCATGAAGAGCTAATGATCCTAAATATATACACATCCAATACAGGAGCACCCAGATACATAAAGCAAGTTCTTAATGACCTATGAAGAGACTTAGACTCCACTGTCAATATTAGACAGATCAACAAGACAGAAAATTAACAAGGACTTGAACTCAGATCTGGACCAAGCAAATCTAATAGACATCTACAGAACTCTTCACCCCAAATCCACAGAATATACATTCTTCTCAGCACCACATCACACCTACTCTAAAATTGACCACATGATTGGAAGTAAATCGCTGCTCAGCAAATGCAAAAGAATGGAAATCATAACAAACAGTCTCTCAGACCACAGCACAATCAAATTAGAACTCAGGATTAAGAAACTAACTCAGAACCGCACAGCTTCATGGAAACTGAACAACTGGCTCTTGAATGTTGACTGGATAAACAATGAAACGATAGCAGAAATAAAGATGTTTTCCTAAACCAACAAGAATGAAGACACAATGTATCAGAATCTCTGGGACACATTTAAAGCAGTGTCTAGAGGAAAATTTATAGTAATAAATGCCCACATGAGAAGCAAGGAAAGATCTAAAATCGACACCCTATCATCAAAATGGAAAGAGCTAGAGGAGCAACATCAAAAAAACTCAAAAGCTAGCAGAAGAAAAGAAATAACTAAGATCAGAGCAGAACTGAAGGAGATAGAGACACAAAAAACCCTTTAAAAAATCAATAAATCCAGGAGCTGGTTTTTTTAAAAGATCAACAAAATAGACCACTAGCCAGATTAATAAAAAAGAAAGGAGAGAAGAATCAAATAGATGCAATAAAAAATGATAAAGGGGATATCACCACAGATTCCAAAGAAATACAAACCACCATCAGAGATTACTACAAACAACTCTATGCACATAAACCAGTAAGCCTGGAAGAAATGGATAAATTCCTGGATACTTGCATCCTCCCAAGCCTAAACCAGGAAGAGGTCAAAACCCTGAATAGACCAATAACAAGGGCTGAAGTTAAGGCAGCAATTAAAAGCCTACCACCCAAAAGAAAGCCCAGGTCCAGATGGGTTCACAGCCGAATTCTACCAGACGTACAAAGAGGAGCTGGTACCATTCCTTCTGAAACTATTCCAAACAATCCAAAAAGAGGGAATCCTTCCCAAATCATTTTATGAGACCAACATCATCCCGTTGCCAAAACCTGGCAGAGATTCAACAAAAAAAAGAAGACTTCAGGCCAATATCCATGATGAACATAGATGCAAAAATCTTCAGTAAAATACTGGCAAACCGATTGCAACAGTACATCAAGAAGCTTATCCATCACGATCAAGCAGGCTTTATCTCAGGGATGCAAGGCTGGTTCAACATACTCAAGTCTATAAACATAATCCACCACGTAAACAGAACCAAAGACAAAAACCACATGATTATCTCAATAGATGCAGAGAAGGCCGTCGCCAAAATTCAACAGCACTTTATGCTAAAAACCCTCAATAAGCTAAGTATTGATGGAATGTATCTCAAAATAATAAAAGCTATTTATGACAAACCTACAGCCAATATCATACTGAATGGGCAAAAACTGGAAGCATTCCCTTTGAAATCTGGCACTAGACAAGGATGCCCTCTCTCACCACTCCTATTCAATATTGTATTGAAAGTTCTAGCCAGAGCAATCAGGCAAGAAAAAGAAATAAAGGGTATTCAATTAGGAAACAAGGAAGTCAAATTGTCTCTATTTGCAGATGACATGATTGTATATTTAGAAGACCCAATCATCTCAGCCCAAAATCTCCTGAAACTGATAAGCAACTTCAGCAAAGTCTCAGGATACAAAATCAATGTGCAGAAATCACAAGCATTCCTATACACCAGTAACAGACTTAAAGAGAGCCAAATCAAGAACGAACTGCCATTCACAATTGCTACAAAGACAATAAAATACCTATGAATACAACTAACAAAGTATATAAAGGACCTCTTCAAGGAGAACTACAAACCACTGCTCAATGAAATAAGAGAGGACACAAACAGATGGAAAAACATTGCATGCTCATGGTTAGGAGAATCAATATTGTGAAAATGGCCATACTGCCCAAAGTAATTTATAGATTCAACACTATCCCTATCAAGCTACCTATGACCCTCCTCACAGAACTGGAAAAAAACACCTTAAACTTCATATGGAACCAAAAAAGAGCCCGCATAGCCAAGACAATCCTAAGCAAAAAGAACAAAGCTGGAGACATCACACTACCTGACTTCAAACTATACTACAAGGCTACAGTAATCAAAACAGCATGGTACTGGTACCAAAACAGAGATATAGACCAATGGAACAGAACAAAGGCCTCAGAGGTAATGCCGCACATCTACAACCATCTGATCTTTGACAAACCTGACAAAAACAAGCAATGGGGAAAGGATTCCCTGTTTAATAAATGGTGTTGGGAAAATTGGCTAGCCATGTGCAGAAAGCAGAAACTGGACCCCTTCCTGACACTTTACACTAAAATTAACTCCAGGTGGATTAAAGACTTAAACATAAGACCTAACACCATAAAAACCCTAGAAGAAAACCTAGGCAAAACCATTCAATACATAGGCATAGGCAAGGACTTCATGACTAAAACACCAAAAGCATTAGCAACAAAAGCCAAAACAGATAAATGGGACCTAATTAAACTCCAGAGCTTCTGTACAGCAAAAGAAACAATCGTTAGAGTGAACAGGCAACCAGCAGAATGGTAAAAAAATTTTTGCAATATACCCATCTGACAAAGGGCTAATATCCAGAATCTACAAAGAACTAAAACAGATTTATAAGAAAAAAAAAACCAACAAACCCATTCAAAAGTGGGTGAAGGATATGAACAGACACTTTACAAAAGAAGACATATATGAGGCCAAAAAACATGAAAAAAATGCTCATCACTGGTCATTAGAGAAACGCAAATGAAAACTACACTGAGATACCATTTCACGCCAGTTAGAATGGCGATCGTTAAAAAATCTGGAGACAACAGGTGCTGGAGAGGATGTGGAGAAATAGGAACACTTTTAGACTGTTGGTGGGAGTGTAAATTAGTTCAACCATTGTGGAAGAAAGTGTGGCCATTCCTCAAGGACCTAGAAATAGAAATTCCATTTGACCCAGCAATCCCATTACTGGATATATATCCAAAGAATTATAAATCATTCTATTATAAAGACACATGCACATGTATGTTCATTGAGGCACTGTTTACAATAGCAAAGACTTGGAACCAACCCAAATGCCCATCAATGATAGACTGGACAAGGAAAATGTGACACATATACACCATGGAATACTACGCAGCCATAAAAAACGATGAGTTCGTGTCCTTTGTAGAGACATGGATGAATCTGCAAACGATCATTGTCAGCAAACTGACACAAGAACAGAAAACCAAACACCGCATGTTCTCAGTCATAGGCGGGTGATCAACAATGAAAATACATGGACACAAGGAGGGGAGCATCACACACGGGGGTATGTTGGTGGGGTCTAGGGAAGAGACAGTGGGAAGGGAGGTTGGGGAAGAATGACATGGGGAGAAATACCAGATATAGGTGACCGGGGGATGGAGGCAGGAAACCACATTGCCATGTATGTACCTATGCAACAATCCTGCATGATGTGCACGTGTACCCCAGAACCTAATGTACAATAAAAAACATTTTTTAAAAAACCATTTAATTGTATACTTATAATGTGTGAATTTTGCAGTATATAAATTATACCTCAACAAACATATTTTAGATGGACAAATAATCAGAAAAAACAGATGACATTGAAAGGAATGATAATTAAACTGTTATGATTATTACTGTGATATACTTAATTTCCTCTAAATTTAGTGCTTAAAACAACGGCTGTTTTATTATTCTCATAGATTATTTGTATCAGGAGTTCAGGCAGGGTTCCTTTGGGCAGTTATTTATCTCTTTGGCATTGACCAAGGTCACTTGATGTTGATCAGTGGATCTAGAGGGACCAAGACAGTTTCACTCATATATCTGGTACCTAAGTAGAAATGACTTGACAATTAGAACTACCAACCTACATGTTGTCTTCTTCATGGTGGCGGCCTCAGAGTAGTGAGACTTCTTATATGGTGGCTCAAGGCTCCAACTGTGTGTTCTAGTTAACAAAGCAGAAAGTGCCTCACCTTTTGCAATAAGCTTCAGAAGTCGCACAGCACTTTATGCCATAATCTGTTAGTTGAAAGCAGACAAAACCCACCTGGAACCAAGAAGAAGAAAAATTTGGCCCACTTTCTGATGAGAGAAGTGTCAAAGAATTGGGGACATGTTTTAAAACTGCCACATAGACTGACAGCTTACTTCTCTAGAGCCAAAAAGGAAGCAAGAAGACAAAGAAATCTTATCTTTCATGTGTTGAAAGACAATAACTATCAACCTAGCAAGAATTGCCATTTTATTGGCAATTTATATCAATATTCAATAAATAAATAAATAGTATAAAAAACGAAATATCAACCACTTATTTTTTATTAGGTTAACATAGCATTGGGTTCAAAAAATCCTAAACAAAATTTAATAAACCTAATACAGCAATATATTAAAAAGATAATACTTATTATCAAGTTGAGTTATCCCAGCAGTACTGAATTAATTTAACATTAGAAAATCAAATGTGGCAATCTACTATATTAACACATAAAAGGAAAAATATAATTTGATAATTCCAATAGCTTCAGAAAAAGCATTTGTCAAAAGTGAACATCGATTCATAATAAAAACTCTCAGGAAATTCGGATTACAAAGAAATAATTATCATTATCCTGATAAACATCTGGAAAAAAATTGGCAGATATCACCATCTCTACTTAATGTTATATTGGAAATCCTAGTCAGTGTTCTTTGGGCAAAAAATGGAAAAAAGTATTTTAATATTGGAAAGGATTAAACAAAACTGCTATTATTTGAAGCATCATTCTGCTGCTTACATGCAGGCAAGGAATCGGCTGTTTAGTGGGCTTACTAAATGACTAGGTTTTAAGACGAGAGCACAAGTGGAAGTTGCATTTTCATCCTCATATCACACACCTCAGATCTGGAGATGGGATTGATATTTTCAGGGTTCTTCACCACAGCTTTCATGTTATTACTTTTCCTTGCTCTCTCGCTCTCTTTCGATCTAGGGTCTCACTCTGTCACCCAGGCTGGAGTGCTGTGCTGTGATCAAAGTTCACTACTGCCACCTCAGCCTCCCAAATAGCTGGGACTACAGGCGTGCACCACCATGCCCAGCTAATTTTTTAATTTTTTGTGGAGATGTCTCACTATATCGCCCAGGTTAGTCTTGAACTCTTGGGCTCAAACAATCCTCCTGCCTTGGCCTCCCAAAGTGCTGGCATAAGCCACTGCACCTGGGCCTTTGTTTTCTTTTAAAGCTGGTGCAATCAGGCAATACCACCTGCCACCCTTGCTTAATGTTATGATCAACTGTCCTCTTGATCATGCCTGCTCATTCACTGAAGATTTTATCTCCTGGAACACTGTCTCTTTCTCTATTATCAGGGAATTTAGTGCCCAAATAATGAAAAAGGCTGATGGGAAGCAGTATCCTCAGCAGATATCCAAATTTCAATTAGTGTGAGAAGGTGCAGAAAATACTTCCTGCAGCAATTGAAACAATTTTTAAAGAAATGGAAAGGGGCCTTTAGAGAGAAACCTAAGTACTGTCAGTCCTCCACATTGTCAACTGAAGAATCGCAAGTTCATAAATTTGGAGTGGAAAGGGTTGCAGGCTGGGAAGTGTAGCCTCTGGCAGAAATGGGAAGCAAGCACTTTGAAGAACGAAGGATGAGATAGGAATTTATGCTGAATGAGTTAGTTAAGTATACATATTTAACAGATTCCAGGAGGAGCTGTGAATATTTATGATGGGACACATGCAACCATGCATGTTCCATACATTCCAAGTTCCCTTTGGGGTGGAGACTTAACATTTAGATGCATGAAAATTAGGCTGTATATGTCAAAAGGTGAAACAAAGGACACAGAGGCAGCCTCTGTAAACTGGCCAGAGCCAGTCCACGGTCATTGGTCTCTCATCAAGAAGGAATGCGTGTCCGTTGTGTCAAAACTGCAAAAAGGGAGGGGAATCCAGCAAATCTTTAGAAAGGACTGATTTCTGTTTAACCCTTAAGAAAGAAAGTCTAATGGAATATTAGGGAGGGAGGGAGTGTAACAAGGCATGCCTGATCTCCCATCCCACCATGGTCAGAAATTCAGTTTTTAAGCCTTCTCTGGGGTCTCCTTGGCCAAGAAGGGAATCTCTTCCGTTGTTTGGGGATGCTTAAGATTTTATTTTTATTTTTCAGTATCAATGGGTTTCTAGTCTCATATTCAAACAATCACGGATTGAACATATTCAAAGAATAACCCCAAAACAATAAAAGATAATAATACAACAATAAATAATACAAAGAAAAAATACAGTATAGCAACTGTTTACATAGAATTTACATTATATTATGTACTATAAGAAATCTAGAGATGAGTTAAAGTACATGAGAGTATGTGCATAGATTATATGCAAATACTACATCATTTTACATAAGAGACCAGAGTATCACAGATTTTGGTATCTGCGGGAGTCCTGGAACCAATCCTCCATGCATGCCAAGGGACAATCATAGCTGTCTGAACAATTTCATGAAAAGACCAAATATTTTGAGTTTTATCTAGGCTTAAATTACTATAATGTAGATAGAGGACACTTTTATTTATCTGGAGTTAGACCACAGTTTTCTTGTTGATTTTAGTTGTTTTACAATTTGATCTTAGATCTCACTTATACTTTCAGATTATATTTAAGAATCAAGCAAGCCGACCATATAACATCTACCCTCATGGAATCACTGATGTCCGTCCTTTGTACTCAAGGAGATTACCGAAAGGTAAGTATTCCCTCGATTTATAGGTCTTTTTTACCTGTAGATACAGATGAGATCAATATCATCAATAACAACTAAAATTATGTTGGTCCTTTCTCCAGCTGTTGGCTGGACCTCAAGCTCCAGTCTAAAGTTATAAAAATCAATTATAGAAATCCTTAGGTGATGTTTCTTTTATTATTAATTACTTTTTAAAAATTTATTTATTATACTTCAAGTTCTGGGGTACATGTGCAGATCGTGCAGATTTGTTACAGGGGTATACAAATGCCATGGTGGTGGTTTGCTGCATCCATCCCCCCCGTCACCTACATTAGATATTTCTCCTAGTGCTATCCCTCCCCAATCCCCCCACTCCCTGCTATTCCTCCCCTAGCCCTCTACTCCCCAGCCCTGGTGTGTGATGTTTCCCTCCCTGTGTTCTCGTTGTTCAACACCCACTTATGGGTGAGAACATGTGATGTTTGGTTTTCTGTTCTTGTGTCAGTTTGCTGAGAATGATTATGTTTCCAGCTTCAACCATATCCCTGCAAAGGACACGAACTGATCCTTTTTTATGGCTGCATCGTATTCCATGGTGTATATGTGCCACATTTTCTTTATCCAGTTTATCATTGATGGGCATTTGGGTTGGTTCCAAGGCTTTGCTATTGTAAACAGTGCTGCAATAAACATACATCTGCATATGTCTTTATAATAGAATGATTTATAATCCTTTGGGTATATACCCAGTAATGGGATTGCTAGGTCAAGTGGTATTTTTATTTCTAGACCCTTAAGGAATCACCACACCGTCTTCCACAGTGGTTGAATTAATTTACACTCCCACCGACAGTGTAAAAGTGTTCCTATTTCCCCACATCCTCTCCAGCATCTGTTGTCTCCTGATTTTTTAATGATCGCCATTCTAACTGGCGTGAGGTGGTATCTCAATGTGGTTTTGATTTACATTTCTCTAATGACTAGTGATGATGAGCACTTTTTCATATGTTTGTTGGCTGCATAAATGTCTTCTTTTGAAAAGTGTCTGTTCATATCCTTTGCCCACTTTTTGATGGGGTTGTTTTTTCTCGTAAATTTGTTTAAGTTCTTTATAGATTCTGGA